>MNCI01032569.1:309167-321280 GCA_015680685.1 Gnetum montanum | reverse complement strand
CAACTTAACTACACTACCAAAGAGAAAGAATTAATGGTTGTAGTGTTTGCACTAGAAAATTTTAGATACTATGTATTGGGATATAAAGTATATATACATACAAATCATAGTGCAATCCGGTTCCTCATGAATAAGCCAATGGTAAGCCCTCGTATCATATGATGGCTTGTAATCTTACAAGATTTCGATTTAACAATGATCGATTGCAAGGGCACTAAGACTGTAGTTGCAGATCATTTATCTTGGTTGCGATGGGACAAAAAAGAGGATGAGTATCTAATTTCTAATAATTTCCCTGATGAATTCCTCTTTACTGGAGTAGTGAATAGTCAATCACCCATGGAGACAAACTAGTATAGTAGCATTCTTACCAATCTCCTCACCCAACAAACACCATAAGATTTAAACCTTAAGAAGAAACAACAATTTCTTTACTAAGCCAAGTACTTTATGGAGATCAATGGGAAACTTTATAAAGTGTGTCCCGATGGCTTGGTTTGATGGTATGTTCCCAATATAGATCAACTACAAGTTCTTCAAGATGCTCATGAGGGTCCTTGTGGGGGTCATTATGCTGGGATACAAAACAACCATCAAGATCTTGCTTGTAGGATATTATTGGCCTACAATATTTTGGGATGCCCATTGTTTCATCCAATCTTGTGAGTGATGTCAACATGATGGGGGAATGACTGCTAGAATGGAGAGTCCGCAACAATGGATTCAACTGTTAGAACCCTTTGACATTTGGGGAACTGATTTTATGGGGTCAATTACACTAATGTCCAATGGAAAAGCCTATATCATTGTTCCTATTGATTACCTAACTAAATGGGCAGAAGAAGCTATTGTTAAGGATTGTACATCATCTACAGCTACATGATTTGTTCAACAAAAAATCATAAATAGGTTTGGTGTGCCTCGTGCACTTATTTTAGACAATGGTACCCATTTCATAGGTGCAACTTTTTAGAAATTAATGCAACACTTAAGGGTTGAACATAAATTGACTATACCATACCACCCCCAGGCGAATGGTCAAGCAGAAGTCACCAACAGGGAGATCACAAAGATATTGAAAAGAACTGTTAGCAAGTTTAGGCGAGATTGGAGCACTAAACTGAACGGTGCTCTTTGGGCATACCGCTTCACATGGAAACTCCCTACAGGCTACTCTCCCTATGAGTTAGTGTAAAGTAAATTACCAATGCTTCCCATTCAAACTGGGCTTCGTACACTATCCATGGCATCTGACCTCAACCTTGACCTTCATCTAGCATAGAAACAATGGTTAGTAACCCTTAACTTGCTAGATGAAAACCAACTAGCTATCCTATCATCTAACAAGTTGCACAAGGCATTCAATAAACAACGTCATGACCTAAGGATTAGGAAAGTTAAATATCAACTAGGAGATAAGATTCTCTACTGGAATCCCACACATGTGCCACAACATACTAAATTTCAAACACTGTGGGAAGGACCTTATATTATTTATGCAACTTTTCCTTCAGGGGCCATGACAATATACAAACCTAAGAGCCTAGACAAGAAACTGTTGGTCAACGTACAACAAACCAAACCTTTCCATGAGCTTAGGATAGCCAGTACACATGCTACCTCTCTTAGTGGATAACCTTGCTTACTATTTTGGATCTCCTCCTTCCAACTTAGTCATGGGGGAGATGGCCACCTATGCTAATTGTTCTAGGCCCTCAGTTCTTTTTGAATTTTTTTTACACATTTTTTGTTTTACACATTCTTTCAACTTTTCTTATTATTGTTTTATACCATCATTCATGGTTTTATTATTTCTTTGTTTGCTTGATTTACTTTTATTCATCATCTAATAAGTGCTCATGATGGTGGATTGAATTATATCATATTTATTGCTAATGTTTTGTTTTTACCTTTGAATTATGATGCTGATATGAAGGTATGGTTCTTTCAGTAAAATAGGCAATGAGTCCACACCATCAACTCATCCATACAACTCTATGGTCTCCTTTGGCTTGGAACTATATAGTCCCTATTTTCCTAAGTAAAATTTTAATGAATTGGTGGTTGGGTATTTTTCAAACCAAGACAAGACTCAAAGGATGAAAAGGGTGTGAATTCAAGGGGACTTGATGCATTTGTGCTAGCCATTCTCTTGGATGCTTGGATGCTTTTTCTTGGGTTTTTCGCCATTCTGACATTGTTCAAAAATTAGGAAGCCGAGTGAATAAAAATAAGTCTGTGCATGGTGTGGTTCTCACATTAAAAAAAGTGAGAATTTGAAGCACACCCCTTAGACATAATAAAGCAATATGGGCTACAAGCATTGGTTATGGAACTAGAAATACATGTTACCCATGTGTGAAGGTTCCCTCTAACTAAGGCCCATTCTTGCTTCCTACTTCTCCATCTCACTCTCCTCGAAATGGTGGTGACTCTTTGTGGAAGCATTCTTGTTGCTTCAAGTGGATGGATTGGTCAAGTGTGTTGATGCGAGGTCACTGGATGTGGTTTTTTTGAGTTTGAATTTGGGATGAGTTCTACTCAGTCACATTAACCATAAAATATACAAGGGGATTTACACAACCTTGTTCTTGGGATTCTATTCCATTCTCTCCTCTCCATCTTTCTTCCCATTTTTCATCTCATTGCTAATTTTATCATTAGTCCATTCTAGGTTGATGCATTATTTTTCTTTGGTGAATTCTTATGGGTAAGTTTTTAACTCTTACTTCCAAATGACATTTCTAGAGCCTACGAACTCTTTGGTTTGTGGGTTTATTAGGGTATAAAAGGCATGAGCCTACTTTGGGAGGACCCACTGCATTTATTTTTGGTGCAATTGTTAACTTCTTTCCCTTAAAAATTTCCTACAATTAATCATTTCTTGTTTCATCCCCATCCATGACATACATTTTATTTATGTTGTCGTTGATATTTTTTCCCATCTTTTTTGTTCCTCATATTTTTCCATCTTATAGCTACCGGAGGTTCGCTCTTAGTTGTGGGGGCCCTAGCACAAATTTTTTAATTTTCTCCATTTTACTATTCACCTAACCCCTACACCTTGGGTAGTCACTTGTGATAAATCTCCAAACTAGTTTCTACCATAATCACAACTTAGCCAATGCACTTCATATCGAGGCAAGGTAACAACTGCATTATGGTTTGTCTATACTTGCTCATTTGTAACTGTGTTGTGTGTGCAGATGGTGATCATACAAACAATGGACTGGGCTTGGAGGAAGCACTCATGATGGATCAAAATTGGAACATTTACGAAAGGAGCAAGTCTGGTGGTGTGGCTATGGATAAACAACAGAAGGTGCAATCTTAGCATTGGCAGCAACAAGCTTCATTATCTTTCTCTCTTTTTCTCTATAAGCTGCCAAATAAATTCTTGGATGTCATTTATGTATAAGTGTTCACCACAATGGTCATGAACACTAATGTTGTAATATTCTTATTGATTCCTTCACTAGCCACGTTGAGTCTGTCATCCCATTCCACTGTCAATTGTCAATTAGTCAATAATCCCATACCTTCCCAATATTTTGTAAGGAACTCAAGGACAAGTTTTCATTTAGTCGTGGGGGTATGATGAGAGCGATTACTCTAGCAATTTATTCTAATTATTAGAGTGGCAGTTTCTCTAAAATTAGAGTGGAAATTTTTCTAATTATTAGAGTAGTTGCTCCCAAGCCTATAAATACAGTGCCCATGTGCACAATTTAGGGGAAGTCTTGGAAGGAAGTCTTTCAAGGGAAGTCTTTTAGAAGTTTTTTAGGAGTCAAGTTAGAGTATTTTCCAAGTGCCCATAGTAGGAGGTCTAAGTGTGAATGGATCTTTATTCGAGCATTGTGTACCTAAGCACACCTTATGTACAACAATAAAGATGAGCTCTTGGATTCATCCTTGCAGCACTTGAGATTTGTTTTCTTACTCATTTCCTTCATTTTATTTTCTTCTACATTTATTCTATTATTTTATTTTATTTTATGCACTTTACATTTTTGTTATTAGCACACACAGTACGATCACTTCGAGCATGCGTGTAACACTTGGTAACCCAGTAACGATTAGCGTTTGGTAATCCTAGTAGTGTTGCACTAGTTCAGGATGTGTACGACAAGTGAGAATGGATACTAGTGTTAGGATTAGTTTAAAGCCTATTTAATTAGTAGTTAAGTTAAATTAGTCACTTAGTTATTTCTCTTTCTCATCCCTTATTAGCAGCAAAACATAAAAACATAAAAGCTATAAAAATCATATGCCTCAAACTTAACCATACAATCATGACATACAAGTAAGTTTGGGAAAATAATGATCAACCAACTTGTCCTTGTTTCACAAAGGCACATAGGCACTTAGTCCTTGGAATTTGACTGAATCATGTGTGAAATGCTTGTATTCGTATGGTTGAGCATAGGGGTACCTCACCACTCATCACCTCTGCAAGGGCCTTCATGAGCATCCTAGAGAACATGTAGTTAATTTGCATTAGGGACACACCAACGAACTAGGCCATCTGTGCACACCTTGTAAAGGTGTCTATTGATTTCCATGAAGTACTTTGCATGATGAAGAAATTGTTGTTTTTTTAAAAGTCCAAACCTTGTGGCATCTCTTGAGTGAGAAGGTACATGAGGATGTCATCGTACCATGTTGTTTCTATAGGGATTTTTTCATTTACTACTCCTATAAAGAGGACATTTGGAAATTGATCAGAGAGTGGGCTCTCCTCCTCTTTATTATCCCATCTTAACTAAGAGAGATGGTTAATGACCACATTCGCACTTCCTTTTTGATCTTCCATTGTGAGATTGAAATCCTGCAAGGTCATGAGCCACTGTATGTTATGGGGACTCACCATTCGCTTGTTCATTAGGAACTAGAAGGCATTGTGATCTGTGTGCACAAATACTTTATAGCCAAGCACATAGTGCTTGAACTTTTCAAGAGCATACACCACTATCATTAGTTCTTTATTAGTTGTGATGTAATTCAGCTGTGCTTCAGCTCATGCAATGGATGTAATAAAAATGTTTTTTATCATCCAAATGCATAAGCAAAAATCCCAAGGCATAATTAGATTTGTCCATCATTATGTGAAATGATTTGGACCAGTCTAGTGCTTGTAGAATTGGAGTTTCTATGCATTTTTCTCTTAGCTATTGGAATGCATGTTTGTAGTCCTTGGTCTAGATGAATGGAGCATCTTTCTTCGTAAGCTCAAACAACAACTTTGTGATCTTAGATAAATTCTCTATGAACCGCTAGTAGTAGCCAGTGTGTCCAAGAAATGATCAGATATCTTTGACTGTCTCTGGTTGGCATGTGATTCCTTGGATGACCCTTATCTTTTCAAGGTCTACCTCAATCCCACCTTGAGTAATTCTATGTTGTAGTACTATGCCTTCTTGGACTAGTAAATGATTTTTCTACCAATTAAGCCTAAGATTTATTTTAACACATCTTTTTAGTACTTGCTCAAGGCAGTCGAGGGCTTTCTCAAATGTAGCCCCATAGGTAGAGAAGTCAGCCATAAAGACCTCTACCTTGCCACCAATTTGTTGATGGAAAATACTAAGGACTAGGTGTTGGAATGTTTCAAGGACATTTCATCGATGAAATGACATCTTATAATATCCAAAAGTCCCCTAGGGACTCGTGAATATTGTCTTAGCCTAATCTTTGGGCACAATCTGGATTTGGTTATAGCCCTCACAACTATCCAAGAAGTTATAATAGTAATGGCCAAAAACGGTATCCACTACTTGGTCCACAAATGGAAATGGGAAATGATCTTTAAATGTTGCCATGTTCAATATCCTAAATTCGATGCAAATCCACCACTTTCCACCTTTCTTTGGAAAAATTACAAGTGGGCTAACCCGCTCACTATTCACAATGGCATAGATGAACCCTGCCTTGAGAAGTTGTTCTATTTAGTTTTTGATGATTTGCTTTAATTTGGGGTTTAGCCACCTTTGTGGCTACCTTCTTGGCTTCATGGTCGAGTTGGTGTAAATGCTATGCTGGCATATCCTTGAATCAATTCTAGTCAGCTTGGGATATGACCAAGCAAAGGTTGTTGGCCATCGGTTGGTCACCTTCAACAACTTGTCTTTTTATTTAGGAGCAAGATTTGCATTGGTTATAACCAATTTTCCATTGTTTAAAAATTCATATTCCATGTTGGTTGGTAGAGTTTTTAACTCTAAGGGCTCATGCTTGAAATTATTAGAGATTTCCAACTCTCCCCAAAAGGTATCATCATTTTCATCATCAGAGAGTTGGTGATGAACATACTCAAGTTCATCCATGCCTTAGACATAGGCACATGTTAGGCTCTTAGAGGGTTCCATGCATAGTTTGCTGCTATCTAAGTCAGTTGTTAACCACTGGGTACCCTCTTATTTTATGGTTGTTTCATACATGCACTTTTGGATATCTGTGTCATGTGCATACTAATTGCATGCTTTGAGGAATGTAGTTTTAATGGATCATATTTTCTACATGCAATTGCACCCATTCTTGTTGTACGTGATGCATGCAACTCACTTCTTCTCAAGGCTTTCAAATTCATTTTCCTTGGAGATCTTCAAGGAGAGATCCCTGATGTTCATTCATGCACTAATAGTGCTCAACCATGCATGTCCCATAATGATAAGGAAGTCTCCTTTGCATTTTTCAACCTTCATCACTAGAAAATTAGTAGGATGGAACCACCCACAAACTATGGTCATGATGTCCTTAGCTAATGCCAAAGGGACCATGATTGATTGGTCTACTAATTCCAAATGGATGTTTCTCTTCTTCAAAGGTGGTAGGTTCTAGGCTTTGTACATGTTATGGGAGATGAGATTGACATTGGAACCAAAATCAAGAAGAGCTTTGCATGGCTCATGTCTAGTAATCTGTAAGTAAATAAGAAGACTTCCTAGTTCAGATATTTTTGTGAGAAGGTTGCCAACATTGAGCCAATAGGAGACAACATGGATCTGAGACACCACTAATTTCGGGCTTCAACACTTCAATTGCAAATTGGTCTAAGTGTTAAAACTTGGTAAATTTTTCTAAGTGTTGGTGCTATACTCCTTAGCATAGCTAGTGTAGCATGCATCAAGGCCTGTAGCACATACTTCCATGGCTAATTTGCACAAGTGCCAAGCTTGAAGTTGTTAAGATTTCTTGGGATGGACAAAACAGTTTGGCAAATTTTCTATCTTCTGGGTTGCTACGCTCTGCTATGCTCCCCAGCATAGCTAGCCTAGCACACTTTTCAGTGGCTAGTTTTGCCTAACTATTGAGCAAGAAGCTATTAATCTAGCTCAACATAGAAGAGACATTTGGCAAATTTTGTAACTTTTAAGGCTACCTCTCCTACTATGCCCTAGAGCGTAGCCAGTGTAGCATGAAGGAAAACTACATATTTTTTCAAATGTTTCTAGGTATCCCTGCTATGCTCTAGAGTGTAGCTAGCATAACCAATGCTGGAAATAAAATTTTGGAAAATTTAACTAAGTGTTGTGTTACAATCTAGAGCATAGCTAGTGTAACATTGAAGAAAAGCCTCTGACAACCTCCAAAAGCCTTTAGAACTTAGCATTAGCCTTTGTCTTAGCTTTGACATTCCTCTAGCAACCAGGATCAATAATTTGTATCTCTTTTGCATTCCATTGGTCCCCAAAATTGTACCTATGCTTGACTCTACTTAAAAGAGGGGAATACATAGTCCTAGAGTGTAGCCTCCAAGTTGTACTATTTTTTCACTGTTTGTAGGTAGTTTGCGATCATTCAAACTCTGGCACATGTAGTCTTAGTAGTGTAGTCACAATTCAGTAGTCTCTGGGGCCTTGTTGTAGTACTCTAGAGCATAACACTTTGCTACTCCCATGGGAGAGTAGCAAGGTTAGCATAGCCCCATCTACCCTCATGTCACGTGGCATCTGATCTGCATCTCGTGCCATGTGATGCTCGATCTACATTTTTTGTTAACCCTAGCCTTATAAATACCCCTTGTGTTCAAAAGAGCATTGGGAATTTTGGCATTCTAAGAATCCTTGGCACTCTTGTGCTTGAGCACTCGAGCACACCTAGCACTTTAGTGCATTCCAAGACCCTGTTGAACAACTGGCACACATCATCCAACACGTAGTCCATTGCTATACCTGCAGAACACAAGAATAGCCATAGGTTTGCCACCTCTCATAGGCCTTAAGGAATCAATGAGGGTATTCTGCTAGGTTGGACCCAATCTATCCAATCATTGCTATGTGGACATTTTCAAAGGATGAGAATTCCTACAAGGTAGTATGGATCAAGTTCAAGGCCTCCTCCTCATTATGGAGGCCAAGTGTGTCAATAATAGATCTGGCAACATACATAAGTGGTTACCATCCTCATGTGAGTCATAAACAAATGGATAATGCACAAAGTGTAAGAAGACTCATCCTTCGACACAGTATACTATCCCAGGTGGGTTCTGAAAAAGAGTATATATACGTCAAGCAAAAAATAGGGTGTTCTTCTTATTATAACATTGGAATTATGGCATCTCTCAATTTTGGATAAAGGCCTAAGGACCCTAGGGCCTTACCCTGAACTCCTTACTCCATCATTAACATCAGGCTTATTGAACATAAATCTTAGGATGCCCCAAATTGCCCCAAGCCACAATGTTTCTGTAATGATGCCAACCAATTCTGCTACCAAGTGTGACCACATCATGACATTGAAGTATCGGAGTAAGAACTCAAAACCATTCTATGCTCTTGACTTGAACTACATCACCTAGTGACCCATGTGCATGTCTGGTGCAAGTACATTTGACATGGGTTTGCTCATACAACATAAGATACCCACTAGCTCCACCATGACAAGGATGGGTTTCAATAGTATCCTATAACCACAACAACAACAAGATGAGAGTGTTAGCATTGGATACACAAAAAATACGTCAAAATTATACTTAGCACTTTAGTAGAACCCTTAGTTTCCCTAACCAACCCCGCAATAAAGGGACGTCATCATACCCATCTGACATGCCTAATCCTCAACGGGGCACAACACTAACAACTCTATTTCACATTTACACTTAGCATTTTCCTAACTTTGAAAATATTTAAAAAAAATTCTAACTATTGGTTATGCTCCCCATAAAGCATAACCCTTGAAAAAATGTCAAAAAATTTCTAATTGTTGGTTATGCTCCCCGTAGATCATAACCCTTGAAAAACTACAAAAATTTCTAATTGTTGGCTACACATCCCATAGATTATAACCCTTGAAAAAATCAAAATTTTTCTAACTTGTTGTCATGCTTTTGGGAGCATACCCTCCAAGTGAAAATTTCAAAAACTTTCTAACTCGTAAAAGTGTAACACCCAAGTGTAGAAATCTAGGCATGACATAGCCCTAACCCTTACGATTGCGCTACCCACTCTGTTATGCTATGGCACTTGGCGTTGCTTAATCTTAATTGTTACACTTTGTGTTCACATCTTTCAATCTTCTAGTCATCTCAGTCATAGCCAAAACAAAACAAAAAAATATACAAAACCATTTTGACCCTGTCTTGTGCCCTACACAGTAAACAGAAAATCCTCGTCCCACGCCATGCATGGTATGTAGAAAAAACCTCACATCCAGAAAATCCAAAAAACCCAGAAACTCACAAAATCCATCACCCTTGTGTGTTTACTCCTCTTAGCCATGGTTGCCATGGATGCCATGGAAACCATAGCGGTCATGGTAGTCCCTACCCAAGGTAGGAAATCCCTAAAATCCAAAACCCCATGCAAATAATTTTAAAACCAAAAGAAAAAGAAAAAATCATAAGGGTAGAGCGTAGTGCCATACCTGGCCAACAGTGTCTCTCTACGCTCCTCTATGCATGCCCTAGAATGGTGCTTCAATGCATGTTCTCCCTCATCCACATTGGTGAGGTCAAGGTGTTAGCATTCACTATGATGTGTCATGGTCAGTGGTTACACTCTTGCTTTCCTCATCTTCGTTACTATGCTCTGACTCTCTCTACTTTGGCCGTGCTATGCTTAGTGATTGCTCATTTTAACTTTTGAAAATGACAGGTTGACCATGGTAAAAACTCCTATTTATACTTTTTTGGGGTGATGGACACATCACCCCCTCGGGTACTATTCCATGTTCCATGTGTAACACGGGATGAGCGTAGCACCCAAATTTAGAAAATTTTTTAAACTTTTCTAGTGTCCCCAAACATAGAAAATTTTTCACATTTTTTCTAATTACCCAGTTAACACCCAGCCAAATTTCAAATTTAAAGCCTTCCTAACCTTGCCTAAACCGATGCATCCAATGTAATCCATGGTTTGCTACGACCTTAAACTAGCAATCTTATGGCCAACCAAGGCCTCAAATTAGTTCCCACACTTGCTTACCTGATCCCACAATCACACAGTTAAGCAAATTTTTTACAACATTGTCTCCCTTATCTTATGCATTTTACTTTATTAAAACAGGTGTTGCTTCACATTTTTCTAGTTGTTTTGTAGGATTCTTGGTAGGATTGCAACATGAGTGCATACAAGCATCTTTATTTACCCTTGATCTTGACTAGACCTTGTGGCAATTCCATGCGATGCATAAATACTAAATTTCTAGACTTTGAGCCCATAACTTATGACACACATGTAGTATCCATAGAGGCATCCCTAGATTGGCTAGACCATCTAGTTAGAGCTTTAGACCTAGAGGTAGGTGACGTAACTAAGGATCCCCTCATTGAAGTCCCTGTAGTAATGCATAGAGGTGAGGTGAAGACACTGAAACTTAGTTTCTTGTTAGAGCCTCAACTCAAACAAAGATCACTAAAGTCCTCAATGATAACGTAAGGTGTTCGCATGCTTTTACAAGGACATGCTAGGCCTAGACCCTCACATAATACAGCACAACATTATCCTTGATCCTCACATAAAGCCAATCAAGCAAAAAGCCTGCAAGGTCAAACTTGAGGTAGCATTGATAGTTCACAATAAAATCACTAAGCTTTACAAGGTTGGTTTCATCTGGGTAATTGACTATGCTAAGTGGGTTTCCAACATCGTAGTTGTTCCTAAGAAAAATAGAAGTATACACATTTACATAAACTTCCAAGACCTGAATAAGATGACTATTAAAGATGATTTCCTGTTGCCTAGTATTGACCAACTCATCGATACTATGGTTGATCATGCCTTGTTATCCTTCATGGATGGGTTCTTGGGGTACAACTAGATTCAGATCAACCTAGAGAACTAGCTCAGCATAACCTTCATGACCCCTTGGGGTACGTTTTTTTATATAATGATGCCTTTTGAACTAAAGAACACAAGAGCAACTTACCAACACGCAATGATGTATATCTTTAGTGATTATCTACTAGACTTATTCAATGACTACATCGATGACATAGCAGTCAAGTCTAAGGTGGCTCACGACCATGTATAAGACTTAGACTGTGTCCTCAAACATTGCCTTAGACATGACCTTAGGCTAAACCCTAAGAAGTGTGTCTTCGGTGTCAATTCTGGTCACATGTTTGGCTTTGTAGTATTAGAGGTAGGTGTACGTGTAGACCCCAATAAGGTTAAGGCTATTACCAACTTAGCCCCATTGGAAAACCTTAAGGAGCTACGTGGGTTACAATGTAGATTGCAATTCATTCATAGGTTTATTACAAGGTTGATTGATAAGTTGCAGCTAATGCAACATCTTCTCAAAAGGAGGTCCGCTTTGAGTGGATAGCTCAATGCCAAGAGGCATTTGACAACCTCAAAAAGGAGTTGGTTCAACTTCCAATAGTATACCCTTTGCAAGGAGATAAGCCATTTTACATTTACCTTGTAACCTCAGAGATGCATCCATTGCTTCTTTGCTTTGTCAAAAGCAAGACGATGGCTTAGTGATCCTTATTTACTACCTAAGCCATGTGTTAGTGGCCCACAAGGAAAAATACAATGATGTGGAGAATAACTTCCTCGTCTTAGTTTTTATGCTTAATAAATGAAGGCATTATCTCTTCTGTAGTTAGGTTAACATCATTTGCAAAAGAAATGTACTCTGAGCAATTACTACAAACATCTACAAAAGTA
>MNCI01032569.1:254610-308527 GCA_015680685.1 Gnetum montanum | reverse complement strand
GAGGTCACATAGCACCTAGGGCAATGGCAACAAAAATTAGATGCTTAGGCTACTATTGGCCTTATATGGAGCATAATTACATTTCTAAGGTCAAGATGTGTGATGTGTGTCAAAGACATGGCAACTTAATGCACGTGCCACCCACTAAATTACATACTATGTAGGTCACATGGTTGTTCCAATGTTCGGGGTTGGACATCATAGGACCTATGATGCCTAAGACTTATGTAGGACATAGTTTCATCATAACCATAATTGAATACTTTACCAAGTGGGTTAAAGCCATTTCCCTTAGGAAGACGATGTCACAATAGGTTTGCAAATTCATTTTGGACAACATAGTGACCCAATTTGGTCTACCCATGACTAGTCACAGACAATAAGCCATAATTTAGCAGTGCAGAAACCAAAGCCTTCTATGAACACCTTGGCATCAAACATTCCTTTTTATCACCATACTACCCATAGGTGAATGGCCAGGTGGAGGCTACAAACAAAATCATTGTCAACCTTCTAAAGAAGATGCTTAGCAATAGCAAATGATGATGGCATGAATAGTTAGTCCATGCACTATGCGCTTATTGCAAGACATGTAGAACAACAATTAGTAAGATGCCATATAGCCTTATGTATGGATCTAAAGTAATGTTACCTCTTGAATTGTAGGTTCCATCCCTTTGCATGATCCTCTTGAGCTTCATTGATAAGGTTCAGAATAATGAGTTGAGAACCATTAACCTTGACTCTATAAAGGAGGAGTGCATGCAAAAATTTGATCAAATTGAGTGGTACCAGGAAAAGTAATGACAAAAGCACCATCACAATCAGCATCAATGCCCAATCAAGAAAGGGGACCTAATCCAAAAGGTCATTCGTGAACCCATAGAAAAATTATCAACCAATTGGTAAGGGCCTTTCTTGGTCATAAAGGTCTATGACAGTGGAGCATTCAAGCTTGCTGATGTAGATAATAATGAGTTTGCCAGCCTAATCAACCATTCGTACCTTAAGCCTTATTACACCTGATACATAGCATCAACATAGAAAGGTGAGCAAACATCCACTACAACATTAAACTAGCACAGAACATCTGTTATGATGTTAGGCTGGCATAGAATGTCCACTACAACGTTAAATTAGCACAAAATGTCCTTGGGCTATGACATTAAACTGGCACCCACAACATGGTCTGCTATGACCTTAAATTGGTAATCCATCATCTACTACGATGTTAAACTAGAACACAGCAGTCTACTAGGATTATAAACTAGCACATCATGGTCTACTAGGACCTTAAACTAGATCCATGGTCTACTGGGACTTTGAACTAGCATAGCATTTAGTCTACCAAGATCTAAAACTAGGTTCACAGTTCAGCATCCATAGTTCAACACACATAGTTTTGTGGACAAGTGAACGTGAATACTTTCAACCCTCCATCACATGCCCACACCTCTTAGGTAGGGTGGAATGGGGTGTTGCAGTTCTAGAATGAAGTTCACATTGTCAGGAAAAAGACCTCTAGAACATTTGCAGCATCATTGCCCTTGGCATCTTGCTGATCTTTTGGAGATGCCTTCAGGAATCTTTCTAACCTTTTTGAGCTATCACCACCATCGCCAGTCATCTTGGTCAGAGCTCTCACTATTAGCATCACTTGCTGGAGAACCAATGATACTATGGCCCAGCCACAGCACTGCCATCCTCTAGCCCTCACCATTGCCTAGGCTTGGAGGAGCATCTAGCAACATGGCTTCCCATCGCCCTATTGGATTTCCTAACTCCTATCCTTGGTGAGGAGTCTCGAGTGCCTACATCCCTAACACCTGCAACCACTTGGGTACTCACTTCTGGTGTGGCCATTAGAGCTTTTTTAGCCTACTACCACCAACGGCCACACTAGCCTTCCTTCTTTGGACACTGCATGCACCTACAATTAACACAACACTTGTGGCCCTTGCAATGTCCTCATAAATAGGAGTTCACTCTCATCTCACATGGTTGGTTGTTTTTCTTGTTTTCTTTATGTTGCATTTGCAGGATGAAGCCTTAGTTATGGTTGTTTAGAGATGCATTTCACCATGATGGCAAGTCACCACACTGCTCTGATGTGTTCACTTTGACTCACCAAGCTACTCAAGAGTGCACATCCTTATTATCCTGCTATAGCCTATTCACATTTACCCCTTTACCTTTTGTTTTCCTGCATTCCTTGCAAGCTTCTTTGATGCACATGGCACCCTTATTTCAGTCAACCGTAGAACCCATGATGGACATAATGCAACTTGTCCCATGTGGAGCCTTTGTGGGTTGGTCAAAGTCCAATTAGATGTAACACAACTCATCTCAAGGAGGAAACACATGTCCTACAGATGTAATGCAATTACCCATAAACAAATTTTACTGAGCAGCACATAGTCCACCCGATGACAAACATCTTCCAATAAAAGAAAAAAAAAGAAGAAGAAAAGAGGAAAAATAAAAAAGAGAAAAAGAAAATAAATAAATAAAACAAAATAACTGACCAAGAAAAAATGGAAAAGTTTCCATTTTACGATCAGTCCAACCTTGGATCAACCACCTCACAAGCACTTTGATGAAAGGTCAAAATTTTAGGGACAAGCCATCATCATATGCTAACTTCCTCACAAACACTCTAAGGAGGGATCATGATTTGGCAACAAGCCATCATGGTACTGCATACTGCAATCGCATGCACAATGAGCATCCTTCCCACTTTCTATCCCTTAATCCATCTCCTTAACCTACTCCCTACCATACTTTATTCCCCTAGCACTTTTGAGTATGGTGAAGCATTTCTAATTGGGCATTGATGAGTAGTGTTGGTGTTATGTTTGTTGTGGTGTTTCGTATTCTTTGTTGACATCTCTCAGGCCACTTCTCCAGATGTCAACAAAGAGGGGCCAATGAAACACCACCAATTTTAGGCTTCAGCACTTCAATTGCAAATTGGTCTGTGTCAAAATTTGGAAAATTTTTCTAAGTATTGGTGCTACACTCCTCAATGTAGTCAACGTAGCATGCATCAAGGCCTATTTTGTGAAATTTTCTAAGTGTTAACAGTAGTTGCATGAAAATTTTTCTAAGTGTCTTGCTATGCTCTCACTATGCCTACTACGCTCCAAAGTGTAGCTAGCGTAGCACACACTTCCATGGCCAATGTGCTCAAGTGCCAAGCCAAACGTTATCAAGATTTCTTAGTATGGATGAAATAGTTTGGCAAATTTTCCATCTTCTAGGTTGCTATGCTCTACTACACTTCCCAGTGTAGCTAGCTTAGCACAATTTCGTTGGCCAATTTTTCCTAAGTGTTGAGCAAGAAGCTATCCAGCTATATTAGCATAAAAGAGACATTTGGAAAATTTTCTAACTCTCAAGGCTACCTCTCCTGCTACACCCTAGAGCATAACTAGCATGGCATGAAGGAAAATTGCAAATTTTGTCAAATTTTTCTAAGTATCCCTGCTATGCTCTAGAGTGTAGCTAGCATAACTAGTGCTAGACATAAAATTTTGCAAAATTTAACTAAGTGTTGTGTTACAGTCTAGAGCATAGCTAGCGTAACATTGAAGAAAAGTCTTTGATAGCCTCCAAAATCCTCTAGAATTCAGCATCATCCTTCGTCTTAGCTTCGACATTCCTCCTACAAGTAGGATCAACAATTTGTATCTCTTTTGCATCCCACTGGTCCCCAAAATTGTACCTACACTTGAACCTACTTGAAAGAGGGGAAGACATAGTCCTAGAATGTAGCCTCCAAGTTACACTATCTTTGTACTATTTGTAGGTACTTTTTAGTCATTCAAACTTTGGCACATGTAGTCTTGGCAGTGTAGTCATAGTTCAGTAGTCTCTAGGACCTGTTGTAGTACTTTAGAGTGTAACACTTTGCTACTCCCATGTTAGCATAGCAAGGTCATTATAGCTCCATCTACCCTCATACCATCTGGTGCCTAATCTGCATCTCATGCCACGTGGTGCCCAATTTGCATTTTGTGCTAACCCTAGCCCTATAAATACCCCTGCATTTAGCATTCTAGGGGTTGACAAATCAAAAGAGCATTGGGCATTTTGGCATTTTGAGAATCCTTGGCACTCGAGCACTCTTGCACTTGAGCACACCTAGTACTTTGGTGCATTCTAGGACCCTGTTAGACAATTGGCACACATCATCTAACACACAGTCCATCACTACACCTATAGAAGACAACAATAGCCAACCAAGTAGGTCTAGTCCCCATGGCAGCCATCAGTTCCATGTCCTAGACATCCTAGAGATTGTGACTACACTGCTACACTGTCATTGTGCCTACCTGTACACAGCATACCATTCTTACCTCTTTTCCTGCAATAGCTATGTTCCCCCATTTGGGGTGGTGCACTTTCATTCTTAATTTCCATCACATTTTCAAGCATTTTTTCTTTGGTATTTCTCATAGCACTTGCATTTTCTTACTATTTCATATGTATTTGCACATTTACATCACTGTTCTTAGGCCAGAACACCTTGCTATGCTCTAACTTAGCTGATCTCAATGCCCATAGGTAAGATTGTATAAATCCCTTTTACATATGTTTGTCATAGTAGTTTGGAATTTTTTATCCAGAGAGTCCAATAATTTATCAACCTCTGCCAAAATATCAGAAATGGAAGGGTTCCTATTATATTCTTCTACACTTCTCCTTTTTCGTAACTCAACTTCTTCTTTTGCAACATGCTCTATCAACCTTTGTATTTAATGAGCTCTTAGTTTAGACAATCTCCCAAGGACATAGAGCCCATGAATTCTTTTGGTTTTTGCTCTGAGCCCATCTATAATGTGGTAGAGTTGTTCCCTCTAAGAATAACCATGGCTAGGCCATCAGTGTAAGAGAGAATAATATCTACCCATGGTTGCATCAAAGCGATTATGTGTTCCTTATTTCTAGCCTTGGATTTACCTCCTTAGATTGGACACTCTAGAGTACGTTTGGTATTTGTCATTAAATAGCTTAAGCACTGTTATCCATCGGTGGATAGATTCTGACTCTAAGGATTGGTACCAGCTTTTAGCCTCCTTGATGAGTGTCACAGGGAAGAGTTTGAGTTTCTAATAATCATTTTTAATGTTCTGCGAGGCACAGGCATTGTGAAAAGCTTGTAGATGTGTTTGTGGATCAGAGTTATATCCCCCTTCATATCTTGGAAAATTGTTCATGTTTAAGCACTCAATCCGACTATCTTTCACATGCCTAGTTGGAATCTTAACTACCTCTACAATGTTAAGCATGCTTCAAGTTGCCAATAGAGGCTCATCATCATCATGATTTCATTGTCACCGATGATGTCCCTAGAGAAAGGGTGCTTAATATCATCTTGGTTTAGTAAGAACAAGGGATTGGTGAACCATTTTCCCTTCACAACCTCATGATGCTTCTTCTAATGTTGATATCTTCTACATTATGTGTCAGTGGGATGGTAGTCCCTAGTTTGATAACCATTCACAAGGTATTTCTCTTGAAGATTGTGGATGCCTAACTTCGTAAGAGTTTGAAGAAGCATCACCAACACAAATCGATTAGGGGGCATTACAATGATTCCCTCCATATCAAGCCATCGTAGTTGCTCATCCTAGTGCAAGATGAAGGTGAAATTAGGTGCATACTCATCTAGATGAGTATATACCACCTTGCACTATTGTGGGACTAGCGGTTTGACATCTTCATGCCTGCAAGAAGAAGAAGACATTTTGCAAATAAATAAAATATTAGTGTGCTTTTGTAATTATATGTTGGGAGAGAGTGATGTTGACCTTGGGTTTGTCCAATGATATTAATAATGTTCACTATTTTTAGATAGTGCACATTTCAACAAACAGAGTCCCTAGCAACAACACCAATAATGAGTGGTCAAGGTACCCCTATGCCCAACCATACAAATCATGAATTGTTCACGTGCGATTTGGTCAAATTTCGTAGACTTTATAGTTTTCAGTATACTAGTCTTCTAGGAAGTGAACCTTACCTTAAAGGTCATTCATTGTCTTCCCAATTACACTTGTGATGTATAAAGGTATGGTTAAGTGTAATCAAGGCATATGATTTTTATTGTTCTATGTTTTATGTTCTTCAGTGCTTAGAGTAGAGAGATGAAATAGTTTAACAACCAATCTAATTTAACCACTTAACTAGTTGCTAACTAATCCTAACATAAGCATCTAGTCCTACTTTCTATAGAGGTCTTGAACCCACATATCCACTGCTAGGATTACCAAGTGAATATGTGTTTATGCTCGAAGTGGTCATACTTATGTACTTAATCTATTTAGCTTAATTAATTAACTAATTTCTTAAAGTCAAATTTATCTTAATTAATTGTATATTTAATGAAAATAATAAATGCATAAATAAATCATTAGTCTATTCTAAGTGCTACAAGGTTTGATTAAAAGGCTCGTCTTTATTGCTGTACACACTAGTGTGGTTTAGGTACAACAGTGCTCAAATAAAGATCTATATACTTTCTAACTCCTACTACGGGACCTTAGAGAAATATTTTAACTTTCAAATGGACAAACTACAAGAGTTTTTCTACTACTATGACTTGAATGATGCATAAACATGGTTGGGAGCTCGTATTTATAGTTTTTGCTATAGTACTACATTGACGAGGCCCCATAGACATAGCAAACACTACATCAACGTAGCCCCATCAATGGGGAAACACCACATAAAAGAGACCCCATCGATAAGGGCTTTTCAATGAGGCAATGTCAACGAGGGCTTGTTGACATGATACTTTGATGCTAATTAATAAGAAAGAAATTCAAAAAGTCCTAGGTAGTGGAGGTCCTTGAGGTTTTGAAGGGCCTTGTCTTGCTTCAAATGCACATGGTGGTTGAGGTGGTTGTGGTTGTCCTACAATAGCTGCAACCTCTAGCAGAAGATAAAAGGCATCCAACAGTGTCGTCATCTTCTCCTCTTAGTCATGGGATCATTCACAGTCCACACTACATTATTAATGTGGGCTAGTGTGGGAAGATCCCAAGGACAGGGCATTACTAGGAACAACTCCTTCACGTTGATGAACCAGGTAGCAAAACATTTACAATGAACATCAAATGCCTTTACTGCATTCTATAGCTCTTGGTAGTCAATCTCCTTGCTAGGTTCTCAACTATAGACTATTGATTGGTGAAGTGCTACCTAAGAACATCAAGGTCTACATTTTCCATCTCAAAATTTTTCTTAGTATCTTTGTGATGCTTGAACTCAGCATTATACAACAAGTACAAACTAGTCACTTGTTTCTCTAATTTATACCATGGCTGTCTAGCAATTAGCATTGCTAGATTTTCATAATGAAGATTGGCAAGCTCTATGTACTCCATCATCTCCTCGATCTATAGCTTCTTCATGCAGATCTCTACTTGGTTGTAGTCATTGATTCCATTAAAGATAGGCTACTAGACATCTCCTCCTTCCTTGAGCTATTGGAGGGCCTCATTGACTTTTGCCTTCATCATCTAAATATGTTTTTGATTGATTTATTTCTATAGATTAACCTAATCTCTATGGTTAGTTTTGACTCTCTCAAGTTTAAGAGCCTCAATTTTCTAGGTAGTTAATTCTATTACAAATTTATGATGAGGGGCTCAAACTTCCTCCATGAAGAGATTTCTATTCTCAGCTACCAATATCCTTAGTTTAATGTTTATTTTAGCTAGTTGCTCTTGCTATTAATGGATGAAATCTTGCATTTGCTACTTTTTCACATGAACATTTCATAGGTGGTGATTCTCTATGGTTAAGGCGACATCCTCTTGGAAAGTTTAATCTAATGCCTTTTGGATATTTTGCATGCTGACATTGGCCAAGGATTAATAAAAAATCATTGTTTCCTTTACATTCTCAACCTTCTTGAGCTTTTCCTAAAGTTGTTGAAAAGCTTTATCGTGGGTCGGTGCAGGGTTGAGAAGTGCAAGATCAACAAGATGGGTACTTAATTAAGCAACATCAATAGCCAAGCATTGGTTTTGAGCTTAAGTTATTTTGAGTTGCTTCACCATGATAATGCATTTCCCCCTTGCTTCCAGTAGCTCCAATTGGGTTACAGTGATTGTATCTGGAAGGTCGAAGATATCTAGAATCGGTTGCCTAGTTCCTACTAGTTAGTCTAGCAACTCTTCATGTTGGGTTGCACTTAATTTGCCACAAATTTATCCTATGGACATTTGCACATCTCGTAGTGTAGAAATGTCTAGTATAGACGTTGCAAGTGTATTTAATGCCTCAATAATTCTATTAGCAACCACCTCTATTAGTGTCTCTTGCCCATGGTCCTACATCACCAAAATAGTTGCTCCCTTGACCTCCTCCAGATACACCGAGAAGGTAGCAACATTCCCAGAGATGTCTGGGAGTTACTATTATTGTGAGAGACAAATCATTACCTCTTGGGAACTAGGATTTGATCTTGTAGGCAATTGTATTCTTTGGACTAAAAGGATTGGCCCACCTCCCTTAATCTAGTTAATAATTCTAGCCACTTTGTTCAAGTGACTCATTTTTGAATGATACACAAATGGATCGCCACCACTTGTTCCTGCTTACTACTCCTACTCACACAAGTACTGCTTTTGGATCTTGCACATTTGTTCAAGGGCAGCACGGGACTCCAACGTTGTTTTGTGAGTGGGCAGTGAAGGTAGTGGTTGCTGCTCCTCTTCCTTGGTTATGTTTGGAGTCTTGCCTTTCATCGTTTCTGCCTAAGAAGTAGAAAGAGTATGTTGAAGTGTATCATTGGCATAGTGAACTATTCCTACACTTTTGCATAATTTTTTAAGGAGGTAGGGAAAGGACAAGACCTTCCTTCCATGTTCATTTTACTTAAATCATTTCTCTATCTCTAGATAGATTAGCTATGGAAGGTTCACAGAGAATTTTTCACTTAGAGTAGCACACACACAGGTAGAGAAGGAACTCACCTTACCAAGCCTCGCCATTGAATTGATGTGATAGGCTACTATCATGAAATATACACGCTTTGCCAAGGTGAGTGTCCCATACTACTTATGGTCCACTCCATAGAATCGTTGGGTTCACTTCCTCTTTGCCTTTGGATCTGTTTGGATGGAGATCTCGACCAAATTAGTTCCAACATTATGCAACCCTAGGGCTTGCATAATAACTTCCACTGAGTAGGACATCTAAATATCCTTGATCTTCATAGTGGCTCGCACTGACTTGTCATTCCAGAAGAGATATGTCTTTCCTATGTACCATTCCCCACTAGAAGTGAGGATTGGCCACATGGGAGAGTTTCACAACTACATCTTGACTTCTAGTGGAGCATGCTTCAAGAATAGTCCAAAGTTCAATTCTTAGAAAACTGAACGTTGGATGTCATAAGGCTTAATCCGATTAAGATAGGCTTGAGTTAATGTGACCTTAAGTCTTGGCACTGGTCTTGGTGCCTTATCTCAATGGGATTGTTTTGTTATGGTTGCTTCCTTATGAATCTATTAGACAAATTCCACTTCGGGCTCCTCCTGAAGAGGTCCTGTTGCATGAGTTTCTAATGCCTACTCTTGGGCTTGTTCTTGCTGCTTTTTTCTAGCTCTTGGTTGTTTGTTCCTTGGTTGAGACGGTCCTCCTTCTTGCAGGCATTTTGGTCCAAGTGCCATTGGTAATCACAACATGACCAAGGATTAGCACTTAATGTGTAACTTTGGAACATTTGGAATAGCTTATCTCTTAGGGTAGTTACACTTGGCTAAGTTGTGACCATGGCTTTCTTGATTATTTTAATATTATTTTATTATTATATGATTAAATAGGTTACTAGAGTGTGTTGGAAGGGTTTAACTCTTATAGGTTTGTAATTTAATATTATTTTATTTATTAAACCCATGGGGGAGTTAGAAAAATTCTAAAAATTTTTCTATCAAAAACCTAAGGTTTGTGGTCCCCACGACATAAAGTATACTTGAAGTGAATCGGATAAATATTCTGGAAGTTATTAGCTTTGGAAGGTTTTGGGCTTTGAAAATTTACAAAAATTCCCCTTGTGTTTCAAGTAAATGGAAAAAAATTCCTAAGTGATGAGCACTATTTGTAGAATTTTTCCCTTGTGTCAACTAGGCCTCATCGATAGGGCTTAGTCAAAGTGGTTAGTTGCATCAACTGGGCATAGTCGACATGTTCATTGACCATTGTTGACCAAGTTAAAATTCAAAAAATATAAGGAGTTTTTAAATAAAATTGGAGTCAAATGGAAGCCCGAAAAGCCAAGAACATAATGAAATACATGAAGAGGATTTTAGAGTTCAAAAAAGATGGAGAATGATTGGAGAAATGCCTTAAGGAGCACATTGGTGAATACAATTGATGGGGAATGCAAAATATTTGATTACAAAAATATCTAAGGATAGGAACTTAACTAGTCCAACCAAGAGCTATGTAAGTGGGTCCTCCCCGTAGTAGGCCTATGCCCTTTTTGCCCTTGCATAACCTCAATTAAGGAGTGCATGGACCTCATAGTTGATTAATGGTTATGAAAAGCTAAGGATTGAAACCTAAAGAATCTACCTAAGAATTTCAATACATCAAACTAAGACATTAAACAAAAACATGAAATCCGGTAGTGAGGTGAGTTATGAAGAGCATTGATGGATGAGATAGAGAATGGAATGGATGTCCCAATCATGGTCACATGAAGTCCCTTGTGAATTTCATGGTTAAATGACTTGATAAAGTCCAACATTAGTCCAAATCAAAACTAACCACTTTCAGTGACTTTGCATCACCACTCTAGGACTCGTCCACCACCTTCTCAAGACACAAGAATGCTCCCATAGATAACCACCATTTCTTAATTGAGAAGAAAAGAAAAGCAGAAAGTGAGAAAGGGCCTTAGTTAGAGGGAACCTTGAGGCATAACTAATGCTTGTAGCCCATTTATTTTTTTTAATGGGGGTGCTTTGAATTCCTATCATGTTTTTTTTATTGGATGGGAACCACACCATGCAAAGACTTATTCAACTTCTTGTTATTGGTCAACACAGAATAGTAAGAAATCCATGAAAATGCACATGCACTCAAGTAAGTAAAAAGGCACAAAGATTATTGAATCCCTTTGAAGTCACACCTTTTTCAAACCTTTGAATCTTTCCCAAGCTTTGAAACTACCAAGATCACAAGTTTGTTAAAGTTTTATTAATGAAAAAGGGACCTCATATTTCCAAAACCAGGAAAACCATAGAGTTGATGGATGGGTGGATGATATGGACTCATTGCCTATTTCATGAAAAGGAAACTTGTCTTAGTTATGAGTCATCAAAATTCAAAAATAGAAACTAGACATTAGTAATAAAAAACATTAGGTACAAATCACCATTAGTAACGAACTACACCATTACTAAGTCCTATTGGCAATAAAGCACTTTTATTAGAAGACAACAAAAATTCACACCAAAATAAGGATAAATATAAAAGAAACTGTAAAATATTCAAGAAAAATAAAACATATAAACGATGTTGTCAAACAAAAATTTGAAAAAATAACAAAGTGTCAAACAAAAAAATAGAAAAAACTGAGGAGCCACTTATATAGTTAGCATGGATGGCCATCTCCCCCATGACTAATGTTGAAAGGAGGAGATCTGAAAGATTAAGCATGGTTGTTCATCTAATGAGGCATTGATTGCACTAGCTTGTATGGGCTCATGGAAAGGTTTAACGTGTTGTGTGTTGACCAGCTACTTTTTGTTCAAGTTGTTAGGTTTATAACTTAACATGGTTCTAGAGGAAAAAGTTTCATGAATGATGTAAGACCCTTTCCACAATGTTTGAAACTTAGTTCGTTGAGGTACATGTGTGGGGTTCCAGTAGAGAACCTTATCTCCAAGTTGAAATTTCACTTTCCTTATTCTAAGTTTATGGCATTGTTTACTGAATGCCTTGTGCATTTAATTCAAGGATAGGCTCACTAATCGATTCCCATATAGCATGTTAAGGTTTACCAATCTCTCTTTTTGGGCTAGGCTCAGGTCAAGTTCAAGGTCACAAGCTATTGAAAATGTATAGAGCTTAGATTGAATTGGTAGAGTTGATAATTTTCCATACACCACCTCATAGGGAGAGTAGCCTATAGGGAGTTTCCATGTTGACCAATATGCCTACAGAACATCATTAAGTTTTGCGCTTCAGTCTCTCCTATATTTACTAATTGTTCTCGCTAAGATTTTTGTAATCTCCCTATTGGTAATTCCTACTTGACTGTTGGCTTGGGTGTGCTAGGGTGTTGTTAATTTATGTTCAACCCCTAAGAATTGCATGATCTTATGAAAAGTAGCACTTGTAAAATAAGTAACATTATTAAAAATTAGTGCATGTGGCACTCCAAACCTATTTATAACATTTTGTTGTATAAACCATGTAGCAATGGATAATGCATAGTTGGTGACAACTATTTTTATTGCCCATTTTGTACAATAGTCAATAGTAACTATTATGTATGACTTTCCATTTGACATAGGTGTGATGGGACCCATGAAGTCTATGCCCCAGATGTTGAAGCGTTCCAATGGTTGGATCCATTGCTAAGGTCCCTCCATTCAAGGGATCATCCCACCATCTTGTTGATAGCTTTTATAAGAGCAAATAAATTAGTGGGCATCCCTAAAGATTGTTGGCCAATAGTAGCCTACCACCAAGATTTTAATGACAATGCATCTCCTTGCATAGTGGCCCCCACAAGGATCCTTGTGAGTGTCTTAAAGAATACATAGTTGGTTAGCATCAAGAACACACCAATGAACCATGCCATTAATGGATACCTTGTAAAGGTATTCATTAATCTTCATGAAGTGTTTGGCCTAATGAAGAAAAATTTGTTTCTTCTAGTGGTCTACCTATTATTGCATCTCTTGAGTGAGAAGATAAGTAAGGATGCCATCATGCCATTTTGGTTGAGTGAGCACTTGTTCATTTATTACACCAGCAACGAGGAATTCATCAAGAAATTGATCAGAGAGTGAGCTCTCATCCTCTTTGTTATCCCATTGTAACCAAGACAAGAGATAAATGACCAAATTGTCACTTCCCTTTCAATCTACCATTGTGACATCAAACTTTTGCAAGCTCACAAGCCACCATATGACATGGTGGATCATCATTATTTTATTCATTAGGAAGCAAATGACACTATGATCAATGTATAAAAACACCTTATATCCAAGCATATAGTGCCTAAACTTCTTCAAAGCATACATGACGACCATCAGCTCTTTCTCCATCATGGTGTAATTGATTTGTGCACCCACAATGCTTCAGCTTGTGTAGTGGATGTAATATGGACATTTCTGATCATTCATCTGCATAAGCATAGCTCCCAAGGCATAGTTTAATGCATTCATCATGATGTGAAATGAATGAAACTAATCAGGTCTCATAGAATTGAAGTTTTTACAAGCTTCTCCTTAAGCTTTTGGTCCATATAAATGGAATGTCTTTGTTTCTGAGCTCAACTAATGGTTTTGTGATCTTAGAGAAATTCTTTAGGGCTTGTTGGTAATAGCCAGTGTGTCCAAGGAATGACTAGACATCTTTAACAATTTTTGGTTGATGGGTTATTCCTTGGATGACTTGAATCTTTTCAGGGTTCACCTTAATCCCTACTTGAGAAAATCTATGTCCCAACACAATGCCTTCCTAGACCATGAGATGGTTCTCTTGCTAGTTGAGCTAAAGATTAGCCCCCACACATCTTTTAAGCACTTGCTCAAGGCGATCAAGGGCTTGCTCAAATGTAGCATCATTGGTGGAGAAGTCATCCATGAAGATCTCCAATATGATACCAATTTGATACCGAAAAATACTTAGGACAAGGTGTTGAAAAGTTGTAGGGGCATTGCATAGGTCAAAGGGGATCTTATGATATGAAAAAGTCTCCTAGGAACTTGTGAATGTTGTTTTGGCCTAATCCTCGAGCATCATCTGAATTTGGTTATAGCCATTATAACCATCCAAAAAGCTCTAATAGCAATGCCCAGAAATAGTGTCTAACACTTGGTCCACAATTGATAATGAAAAATGATATTTGAATGTTGCCATGTTCAGTAGCCTAAAATTAATATAGATTCACCATTTACCACCTTTGTTTGGCATAATTTCAAGTGGGCTCACCCACTCGCTATCCCAAATTAGATAGATGAACCCTACCTTGAGAAGTTGTTCAATTTCCTCTTTGAAAATCTACTTCAATTTGGGATTCAATTGTCGCTATGGCTACCTCTTTGGCTTCATGGCCAGGTTAGTATAGATGTGATGTTAACATATCCTAGGATCAATCCTTGTGATTTTAGGATATGACCAAGCAAAGGTTGTTGGCCATTTTTTAACCATGTTTAACAACATCCTTTTCTACTCAGGAGTAAGGTTGGCATTGATTATCATTGGCTTACCATTTTTTAGAAATTCATATTCCATGCTAGTAGGTAAATTTTTCAAATCTAAGGGCTCATGTTTAAAACTATCAAAGATTTCCAACTCTCCCTAATTGGTATCATCACGTTCATCATCGAATAATTGGTGATGAACTATCTCTAGTTCATCCATGCCTTTAACATAAGCACACGTTAAGCTCTCAATAGGTTTCATTCAAAGTGTGCTACTCTCAAAGTTAGTTGTCAGCCACTGGATGCCCTCACATTTTTTTGCTACTCTGTATAGGGACTTTTTAATTTTGGATTCATTTTCACACTATCTACATGCATTGATTGATGTGCTTTTAACAGACCAAAGTTTCTGCACACAGTTCCACTCTGTATCGATGTACGTGATGCATGGAACTCACTTCTTCTCAATCTTTCCAAATGCATTTTCCTTCAAAATCTCTAGGGAAAGACCTATGATGTTCATTCGTGCATTAACAGTGCTCAACCAAACCCTTCCCTTAATGATTTGGAAGTTCCCCTTGCAATTGTCAACTTTGATTACCTGGAAATCAGTAGGATATGACCATCCATAGACAGTGGTCACAATGTCCTCCACTAGTCCCAAAGGAACACTGATGGACTGATCTTCCAATTCTAAAAAGATGTTGCTTTTCTTGAGAGGATGCAGGTTCCTAGCATTGTACATTTCATGAGAAATCAAATTATCTCTAGAACCTAAGTGAAGAAAATACTTACATAACTCATTTCCAACAATCTACAAATAGATTAGAGGACTTCTAAGATTGGCTCTTTTCCCAGGAAGGTTGCTAGCTTTATTCCAATAAAATACAACATGGGTTAACATAACTATGTGGATGTTGGGAGGCATTTGTTTTAAAGGGCTCTTGAAATAAATGGATGCAGAGGATGAAGGATATATAGGATGACCAATTGCATAAGTAGGTGAGGGCTTAGTAGGGCTATTGGTTTCAAAGAATGATCTTTTACGAAATCTAGGTTCTGAACCACTTGGCTGAGGATCTAATTGTAAGTTGATGAGCAATGGAGGTACCCCAACATCCAACCATATGAATCATGAAGCATTCACGCATGATCTAGTGAAATTCCGTAGACTCTATAGTTTTCAGTACACTAGTCTTTTAGGAAGTGAACCTTACCCTAAGGTCATTTGTTGTCTTTCCAATTACACTTGTGATGCACATGATATGGTCAAGTGTAATTGAGGCATACAATTTTTATTGTTTTCTATTTTATGTTCTTGGTACTTAAAGTGAGAGGTGAAGTAATTTAATAACTAACTCAATTTAACTAATTGACTAATCTTAACTAGTCCTAACTTAAGCATCTAGTCCCACTTTCTGTACACATCCTAAACGCACGTATCCACTGATGGATTACCAAGTGCTACGCTATTGGGCATACCAAGCAATACCATTGCTAGGATTACCAAGCGAATACATGTTTACACTCGAAGTAGTTGTACTTATGTATTTAATCTATTTAGCTTAATCAATTAATTAATCACTTACAGTCTAATTTAGCTTAATTTAGCTTAATTAATGGCATAATTAATTAACACAATAAATTCATAAATAAATCATTAATATATTCTAAGTGCTACAAGATTTGATCAAAAGGCTCATCTTTATTGCCATACACATTAGTGTGGTTCAGGTACAACAATGCTCAAATAAAGAAATATTCTAACTCCTGCTGTGGACACTCAAAGAAATATTCTAACTTTTGAATATACAAACTACAAGATCTCTACTACTACTATGACTTCTAATGCCCATAAACACGACTAGGAGTTTGTATTTATAGTTTTTTGCTACAGGACTGCATTGACAGGGCCCCATAGACCTAGCAAATGTTAAATCGATGTGGCCCCATCAATGGGGCAACACCATGTAAATGGGGCTTTGTCAACAAGGCCATGTTAACAGGGGCTTGTTGACGAGGCAATGTTTATGGGGGCCTATCGACGTGACACTTTAATGCTCATCATACCCACATGATTGAATGAAAATTTGTCCTCAAGTTCCCCTACAAGATTAGAAAGGTATGGGATTATTGACTATCTCTTAACAAAATAAACTAACTTGATAAAATTGAGTGGCCAAGTGTACAAATCAACACATTACAAAAATTATGGTATTGATAACACAAAATTGAACTCTATGACATGACTACAAAAAAGGTTGATAGCACATCCTTTGATGGCATGAAGATAGTTGAGAAGATTAGACAATCCCAGACAGTGGAGGCTCCTGAGGTTCTAAAGGATCTTCACTAGCTTCAGGCACATGCAGTAGTTGAGGTGGCTATGGTTATCCTATTATGGCTACAACCTCTAGTGGAAGGCAAAAGGAATTTAGTAATGCCTTCATCTTCTCCTCCATTCTCTGGGGATCATTCACAGTCCATGTGGCATTACCAATGTGGGATAGAATGGGGATATCCCATAGACAGGGCATTATCAGGAACATCTCCTTTATGTTGACAAACCAGGCAACAAACTATTTGCGTTTGATATTGAACACCCTAACTGCATCCTGAAGCTTTTGGTAGTTATTCATCCTTTTGGCCAGGTTCTTGGTAATTGATTATTAATCTCTGAATCATGCCTGAGAGCTTTGAGTTCAGTGTTTGACACCACCAGCTCTTTCTTGGTGTCTTTGTGATGCTTGAACTTGGTCTAGTACAACAAGTATGAGATAGCCACCTATTTCTTAAGCTCCAATTATAGTTGTCCGATAGTCAACATGGCCAGATTTGCATAGTGGAGAGTGGCGAGCTCCATATATTCCATCATCTCCTCAATTTGTAGCTCCTTCATGGGAGTTCTCACTTTGCTCTAGGTGTCTATCCCATCAACAATGGGTTGCCACACTTCTTTTTCCTACTAGAACTATTGGAGGGCTTTATTCATTTTCACCTTCACCAACTAGATGTGTCTTTCATTTACTTTCTTTTGTAGACTGACTTGTTCTCTGTAATGGTGCTTAACTCTCTCAAATTTCAGAGCCTCTAATTTCTAAGAAGCTACCTCGATTGCAGTTTTTTGGTGAAGGGCATAGACCTCCTCCATGAAGAGATTTTGTTTTTTGCTACTAATCTCCTCAATTATATGTTTGCTATGGCTAGTTACTCCTGTTGTTGATGGATGAAATTTGTTAACTATTTCTTATGTGCATTAACATTTCATAGGCGATGATTCTCTACAATTAGTTGCATGTTTTCCTGGTGGATCTAATCCAAGGCCTTTTGAATCTTGTGTTGTGTGGCCTCTACCAAGGATCAATAGAATACCACCATCTCCATTGCATCCTTAACCCCTTTTAGGCTAGTGTGAAGTTGTTCCATAGCTTCATCTCTTGTCAATGTCGAGTTGAGAAATGTGGGGTTGACAATCTAGGCTCTTAATTTAGCTACTTCTATAGTAAAGCGTTCATTCTATTTCTTGGTTATTTTAAGTTTCCCCTCCAAGATGATGTTCTTGCACCTTACCTCAAGTAGCTTTAACTGGGGTACTATAATACTATCTAGAAGGTCAAAGACATCTGAAAGTAGTTGCTCGGTTCTCACCAGTCAATCCAATAGTTCTTCATGTTGCACTGTGTTTATTCTACCACTTGTGGTTCTTGTGAACATCCTCACATCTTTGAGTGTAGTGACATCTAGAACTGATGTCACAGCTGCGTTGAGTGTTTTAGTAATACAGTCAATGACTACTTCTGCTACAATCTCCTACCCTTAGTACTACATCACCAAAACAATTACTCCTTCACCCTTCTCTAAGCATACTGAAAAGGTCACAGTTTTCCCAAAGATTTCTAGGAATGGCTATTATTCTGTGAGACATACCATGACCTCTCTAGTGCTTGGATTTGACCTTGCCAATAGTTGCATTCTTTGGGATGAGAAGATGGATCCACCTCCACCCATTAAACTAATTATCCAAGCCATCTCATTAAGGTGACTCATTGCCAGTCTATACACAGATAGATCCCCATCACTCATGCCTACTTATTACTCTTGTTCACTCAAGAGCTATTCTCTATATTCGTCCAACCATTGGACAGTTGTAGTGATGTATGGCATAGTTGTTTGAGTGGTAAGTGGAGCTGATGGTCACTGCTCCTCTTCTTGGATAGTCATTATAGGCATCTTATCTTTCATCATTTCCACCCAGTTGGCTGTCGAAACCTACCTAACAACATCATTAGTGTAGTGGGCTATTCCTCCCCTTCGACAGAGTTTCCTAATGATGCATGGAAAAAGGAGTGTCTTCCTTGCATGTTCATTTTCTTTAAATCATTTCTCTATCTCTAAATAGATCAACTGTAAAAAGTTGACGAGGAATCTCCTACTCAGAGCAATGCATGCTCATGTGGAGAAGGTGGTGATTTTCCTTGGCCTCATCATGGGATTAAGGTGGAAGGTTGCAATCTTGTAGTGAATCCTTTCTACCAATGTAAGTATGTCAAACTCCTCGCAATCGATGCCATAGCACCATTGCATCCATTCTTTCTTGATGTTGGGATTCGCATGCATTAGGATCTCAGTAAGACTTGCCCTTGTCTCTAGCAACCCAAGCACTATGGTAATGAATTGCATTAAGTAGGACATTAAGATGTCATTGATTTTCACTATTGATCTGGGCTGCCTATTATTCCAAAATAGGAATATCTCTCCCATGTACCATTCCCTTGTGGAAGTGATTGTTGGCCACATGGAAGAGGCCTTAAGTTGGTCCTGCACTTCTTTTGGTGCTTGCTCCAAGAATGGGCCAAAGCTTAACTCCTAGAGCATTATTTTTTGGACCTCTCATGATTTGATTTGATTCAGGAAAGTCTTTATCAAGGTCACCTCCAAATTTCTTGTTGTGTTAGTGCATCATCCCGATGGAAGTGTTCTGTTGCTATTGCTGGTTCTAGAATCTGTCTGATAGATTCCACTTCTGCCTCTTCCCTAAAAGAACCTGTGGCATGGGTAGCTAGTAGTTCTTCCTGGGCTTGTTCTTGGCCTCTTCCTATTCTAGGTCATTTCTTCCTTGGTTAAGATTATCCTACTTCCTGCGTGTGCTTCCCTTTTGGTGCCACCTATGCTCACAACACATCCATGGATTAGTATATATAATGTGTAACTTTAAACTTTTGAATGCATTCTATTGTTAGTTAGTTACACCTTGGCTAAGGTTAGACCATGGAAGATTGAGTATTTTATTAATTATTTATTCTAGATGTTACTAAAGCTTGTTGGAAAAGTTTAACTCTTGTAATTTGGTGTTCAACAACTGATTTCTTAGTTCAACCTTTGTAGGAATTAGAAAAATGGCAAAAAAGAAATTTTTCAAAAATGGTACATTTGTGAATCCCATGACATAGAGCTTACCTTTGGCAGCTGCAAGATTGAAGAATGAAGTGATTTGGATAAATGATTATGAAGTTATGGGCTCTAGAAGGTTCTAGGCTATGAAAATTTGAAAAACTCCCTTGGCATTTGTGAGAAAATGTAAAATTTTTAAAGTGGGGTTGTGTCTATATATAGTATTTTTCCTTACGTTGATGGAGCCCTAAATATGAGGCCTCCCACTCCATCGACAGGGTGCCATATACAGGGCCCATAGGAAAAAAATTTCAAATTTGAATATCTCAAAAAATATAAGGAAATTTTTAATGAATTTGGGGTTTATGGAATCCCAGAAAAGCTAAGAATATGAAGAAATCATTAAAGAGGGTCTTTGAAATCTCTAAAATTAAAAAAATTTGATAGAGAACATTTTTAATGAACAAAATATTTAAACGAGCACATGGTGTGATGCAGAAGATGGATGTATGAAAGATTTTGATTATAAGAATGTCTAAGGGTAAGGTATTTAACAAACCCAACCAAGAGATATGCAAGTGGTTCCTCTCCATAGTAGGCACATGCCTTGTTTGCCCTTGCATAACCTCAACCTAAGGAGTCTGTGGACCCCATAGGTGATTAATGGTTAATGGAAGTTAAGGATCAAAACCCAGAAGATTCTACCTAAGAATTCAAATATGTTAGACCAAGACATGGAATCAAGAACATGGACACTAATAGTAAGGTGAATTAAGGTCAACACAGATGGAAGATAGAGAAGGTGTAATGGAATTCCAAACTAAGATCATAAGAAGTCCCTTGCAGATTTTGTATTTAAAATGACCTAAGAAGATTCATCCTTAGTCTAGACCACAACCAACCTCTTTCAGTGACTTCGCATTGCCACTCCAAGATTGATCCACCCACCCTTAAGACATAAGAGTACACCCACAAAACAATTACTATTCCATAAAGAGGGAAAAGAGAAGGAAGTGAGAGAGGGCCTTAGTTAGAGGGGACCTTCACTCATGGGTAACATGTCTTTCTAGTCCCATAACCAGTGCTTGTAGCCTGTTTATTTGTCTAAGGGGTGTGCTTTGAATTTTCATCATGTTTTTTCTTTTTTCTTTTTTTTTTTCTTTTTTTAATTTTTTAATTTTTTTCTTTTTTTTTCTTTTTGGATGGGAACCACACCATGCAAATACATTATTTGACTTCCTGTTATTGGACAATATGGAATGGTAAGAAGTCTATGAAAATACTCGAGCACCCAAGTAAGTAGAAGAGTACAAAGAGCATTAAGTCCCCTTGAAGTCACACCCTGTACAAACCTTTGAATCCTTTCCAATTCCAAAAACTACCAAGGTCATCAATTTATTAAAGGTTTATTTAATGAAAGGGTGAATGTCATGACTCATTACTTGTTCCATGAAAAAGAAACGATGACTAAGTCATCGCTACAAAAATTCAAAAATAGAAATCATACATTAGCAAATAAAACATTTAGCACAAACCACCATTAGTAGTAGCCATAGTACCATTGTTTCCTATTGGCACAAAGCATGTTTATTAGCAAAAATTTGAAAATCACATTCAAACAAAATAAAGTAAAATATATAAGTGTAAAATATTCAAGAAAGATTCAAATGTACTAACAATGATGTAAAACAAAAAATGGTGTGAAATAGGAAGTAGTTTTAAAGTCAAAAAGGTGTAAAATAAATAAATTGCAAAATCAAAAACATGGAAAACAAAAAAATAGGAAAACTGAGGAGTCATATGGATGATTAGCATAGATGGCCATCTCCCCCATGACTGAGTTGGAAGAAGGACATCTGAAAAATTTAGCATGGTTGTCCATTCATTGAGGTATTCATTGCATTGGCTTGCTTGGGCTCATGGAAAAGCGNAGGTATTCATTGCATTGGCTTGCTTGGGCTCATGGAAAAGCTTTATCTTTTAGATGTTGACCAACTGCTTTTTATTTGGGCTCTCAAGTTTGTAGATTAACATGGCCCCAGAGGGAAACGTTTCATCAATTTTATGAGGTCCCTCCCACAATGTTTGAAATTTTATTTTCTAGGGTAAATGTGTGGGGTTCCAGTAGATGACCTTATCTCCTTGTTGTTTTCTATATTCTAAGATCATGTCATTGTTTGTTGAATGCCTTGTGCACTCCATTCAAAGATAGGGCCACTAATCAATTTTCATCTAGTACATTGAGGTTGATTAGTCTACTTTCTTTTTGTGCTAAACTTAGGTCAAGATTTAGTTCACAAGCTATTGAGAGTGTGCGGAGCTTGGATTAAATCAAGTGTGTTGGAAGTTTTCTATACACTAGCTCATAGGGAGAGTAGCCAAGAGGGAGTTTCCATGTTGAGCGGTAGGCCTAAAGGACATCATTGAGTTTTATGCTCCAATCTCTTCTATATTTGCTTATGATCCTTATTAGGATCCTTGTGATCTTCTTATTTGTTACCTTTGCTTAACCATTGGCTTGGGGGTGATAGGGTGTTGTCAATTTATGTTCGACCCCCAAGCGTTGCATAAGTTTTCAAAATGTGGCACCTATAAAATGAGTTGCATTGTTAGAAATTAGTGCACACTGTTCCCCAAACCTATTTACAACATTTTGTTGTATTAATCTAGTAGCAGTAGATGATGTACAGTCAATGACAGCTACTTCTTTGGCCCATTTGGTACAGTAGTTAACTACTACAATGATATATGCTTTTCCATTGAACATGGATGTGATGAGATCCATGAAGTTAATGCCCCATATGTTAAAGGGCTCTAGTGGTTGAATCCACTATTGAGGACCCTTCATTCATGCAGTCATCCCACCATCTTATTGACAACGTTTACAAGATCAGACAAATTGATAGGCATCCTTGAAGATTGTAGGCCAATAGTATCCTGCCATCAGGATTTTTATGACCATGCTCCTCCCTACATAGTGACCTCCGCAAGGGCCTTCATGAGCATCCTAGAGAATGCGTAATTGATCCACATTAGGGACACACCAACAAACCAAGCCATTGGTGCACATCTTGTAAAGGTGTCCATTGATTTCCATGAAGTATTTTGCCTAATGAAGAAACTATTATTTCTTCCTAAATTCTAGATCTTATGACATCTCCTAAGTGAGAAGATAAGTGAGGATGCCATTATACCATGTTATTTCTGGACCCATTTGTCCATTTATTGCTCCTATAAAGAGAAGTTCATATGGAAATTGATCACAAAGAGTGGACCCTCCTCCTCTTTGTTATCCCATCCTCACTCAGAGAGGTGGTTAGAAACCCCATTCTCAATCCCTTTCCAATCTATCATTATGAGATTGAATTCCTACAAGATCATGAGCCACCATATGATACAGGGGCTCACCATTGGCTTGTTCATTAGGAAGTGAATGGCACTGTGGTCTGTGTGCACAAACACTTTGTAGCCAAGCACATAGTGCCTAAAATTTTCAAGAGCATACACCATTTCCATAAGTTCTTTCTTAGTTGTGGTGTAATTCAACTATGCACCCACAATGCTTTGACTTGCACAGTGGATGTAATATGGATGTTTCTTATCATCCAACTGCATAAGCATGACTCCCAAGGCATAATTATATGTGTCCATCATTATGTCAAATGGTCTAGACTAGTTTGGTGCCTGTAGAATTGGAGTTTCCATAAGTTTATCTTTTAGATGTTGGAATGCATATTCACATTCCTTAGTCCAGATGAATGGAGCATCTTTCTTTGTGAGCTCAACCAATGACTTTTCAATCTTAGAGAAATTCTCTATGAACTATCAGTAGTAGCCAATGTGTTAAGGGATTGATCAAATATCTTTAACTGTCTCTAGTTGATGTGTGATTCCTTGGATGACCCTTATCTTTTCGAGGTCTATCTCAATCTCTTCTTGTCAAATTCAATGCCCCAATACTATGCCCTCTTGGACCATTAGGTCGCTTTTTTGCTAATTAAGCCTAAGATTTGTTTGAACACATTTTTTCAGTAGCTACTCAAGGTGATCTAGGGCTTGCTTAAATGTAGCCCCATAGGTAGAGAAGTCATCCATAAATACTTCTACCTCACTACCAATCTATTATTGAAAAATACTAAGGATCAAGCATTGAAATGTTGTAGGGGCATTGCATAGACCAAATGGCATCTTACAATATGCAAAAGTCCCCTAGGGATTTTTGAATGTTGTCTTGGCCTAATCTTCGAGCACAATCTAGATTTGGTAATAGCCACTATAACCATCCAAGAAGCTGTAATAGCAATGCCTAGAAATGGTGTCCAACACTTAGTTCACAAATGACAATGGAAAATGATCTTTAAATGTTGCCATGTTCAATAGTTTAAATTCGATGTAGACCTACCACTTACCACCTTTCTTTCGCATAATTACAAGTGGGCTAACCCACTCACTATCCACGATCGGATAGATGAACCTTGCCTTGAGGAGTTATTCTATTTCCTCTTTGATGATTTGCTTTAATTTAGGGTTCATCCATTTCTATGGCTACATTCTTGGCTTCATGGTTGGGTTAATGTAAATGCGATGTTGGCATATCCTTGGACCAATTCTAGTTAGTTCGAGAGATGACCAAGCAAAGGTTGTTGGCCATTTGTTGAACATCCTTAATAGCTTGTCTTTTTGTTCTAGAGCAAGATTTGCATTGATTATAACTAGCTTGCCATTGTTTTAAAATGCATTCTCCATGCTAGCTAGTAGAGATTTGCACTTTAGGGACTTCTCTTTGAAATTATCAGGGATTTCCAACTCTCCCCAATAGGTATCATCATTCCCATTATTAGAGAGCTAGTGATGAACTTGCTCAAGTTCATCCATGCCTTTGATATAAGCACATGCTTTTGAAATATCAGAAATAGGTTTTTGTATGGGTAAGGTTTTCCTATTCACCACTTCGTCAAGTGGTGACTCCTCCTTGTCACAGAATTAGGCCTCCCTTTTCCTAATGAAAGGATCCTTATTATATTCTTCTACACTTTCCATTTTTCGTAACTCACCTTCTTCTTTTTCTACCTACTCTATCAGACTTTGTATCTAATGAGATATTAGTTTGGATAATCTCCCTTAGGCATAAACCCCAAGAGTTCTTCTAGTTTCTGCTCTAAGCCCATCTATGTTATGGTAAAGTTGTTTTCTTTGAGAATAACCATGGCCAGGGCATCAGTGTAGGAGAGTATAATATTTGCCCATGGTGGCATACAAGGGTTCATGTGTTCCTTGTTTCCAGTCTTGGATTTGCCTTCTCAAATTGGACACTCTATAGTACATCTAGTATTTGTCATTAAATAGCTCAAGAATTGTACTCCATTGGTAGATAGATTCCAGATCTAAGGATCGATACCAACTTTCAGCCTCTTTGATGAGTGTCCTAGGGAGGAGATTGAGTTTCTACCAATCATTTTCAATGTTCTACAAGGCACAGGCATCATGGAAAGCTTGTAATGTGTCTGTGGATCAAAGTTATATCCCCCCTCAAATCTTGGGATATTTTTCATGTCTAAGCACTTGATCCAACTATCTTTCACATGCCTAGTTGAAATCGTAACTACCTTTACAATGTTAAGCATGCTTTGAGTTGCCAACAAAGGCTCATCATCATCATGATTTCATTGTCATTGACGATGTCCTCTATTACCCCTTTGTTCACTAAGGGCTTGGTGATTAGTATTATTGTCCCATTGAGCACCTCCATCATGGTTATTCCTTTTGCAGTGTGTTTCAGAATCAGAAGAAGAGAAAAAAGAGGATGCAAATGAAGAGGGTGAACAAGGAGGAGGACTGTCATTACCATGGTGTCTACCAACTCCCCTTCCATTGTCATGGCCACGATCATCAGATTTCTTATTATCTTAATGCTTATTTGATCCCTTGCATTGACTACCATCTTTTCCTAAACCTAAATTATTGATTGTAGACCATGGGTTCAAGGTCACACCCCCATCATTAGTAACAAGGGATGGAGAATTGTCATGTTGAGAACCCCTAGAGTTCTTCCTCATTGTTGGTTTGGTTTAGTAGCAATAAGGGATTAGTGAAGTGTTTTTCATTTGCAAATTCATGATGCTTCTCTTGGTGTTGATCTATCCTATGTTATGTTATAGTGGGATGGTAGTCCTAAGTGTCATAACCATGCACAACGTATTACTTTTGAAGATTTGGGATGTCCAACCTCTTAAGTATTTGAAATAGCATCCTAGGCATAGATCGATCAAGAGGCATGCTGATGTTATCATTCATGGCATGCCATTGTAGTTGCTCATCCTAATGTACAATGAAGGTGAATTCAGGCACATACTCATTAGGATGAGTATATACCACTTTACACTCCTATGGAACTAATGGTTTAACATCATCATGCTTGTGACAAGAAGAAGACATTTTTCAAAACAATTAAAATTATCAATGTGTTTTTGTAATTATGATGTCATGTGAAAGTGATGCTGACCTTAGGTTCATCCAATGATATTAATAATATTTACTAATCCTAAATAGCACACACTTCAACAAACAAAGTTCCTAACAATGGTGCCAATGATGAGTGGTCGAGGTATCCCTAAGCCCAACCATATGAATCACGAAGCATTCACATGTGATTTGGTCAAATTCCACGAACTCTATAGTTTCTAGTACACTATCTTCTAGGAAGTGAACCTTGCCCTAAGATCATTCATTGTCTTCCCAATTACACTTGTGATGCACATGGTATGATTAAGTGTAATCTAGGCATATGAATTTTATTGTTTTGTGTTTTATATTCTTGGTGCTTAAAGTGAGAGGTGAAGTAATTTAATAACTAACTTAATTTAGCTAGTTGACTAATCTCTAACTAGTCCTAACATAAGCATTCGATCCCACTTTCCACACACATCCTAAACCCACGTATCCACTGCTAGGTTACCAAGTGCTATGCTATTGGGTGCACTAAGCAATAGTGCTACTAGGATTACCAAGCGAATATATGTTTATGCTTGAAGCAGTTGTACTTATGTATTTAATATGTTTAGCTTAATCAATTAATTAATCTCTTAATGTCTAATTTAGCTTAATTAATGACATAATTAATGAAGATAATAAATGCATAAATAAATCATTAATCTATTCTAAGTGCTGCAAGGTTTGATCAAAAGGCTCGCCTTTATTGCCATACACACTAGTGTGGTTTAGGTACAATAGTGCTCGAATAAAGATCCATACACTTTCTGACTCTTACTGCGGGCACTCAAAGAAATATTATAACTTTCAAACTAACAAACTACAAGAGCTCTGCTACTACTATGACTTCTAATGCCCATAAACATGGCTGGGAGCTCGTATTTATAGTTTTTGCTATAGGACTGTGTTGACGGGGGCCCGTCGACAAGGCCATGTCAACAAGGGCCTATTGACAAGGCCATGTCAATGGGGGCCCATCAACACGACACTTTGACACTCATCACCATGTGAACGCATGAAATCCCATGTCAACAGGGCTACGTCGAGACAAGGTAGCGTCGACAGGGCCGCATCAACAAGACTCAAGAAAACACAACTCATTAATTTGCTAGCAAATATTTAAAGAAAATAAAAGAAGTTCATAAACATTTTTACTAAAATATTTTGAGTTAGAAAAATGCAGGTACAATATAAATTATTGTTGCATGGTAGACATGATGCTCTTAGAGATAGAAGCTCTTTGTCAATTTAAAGCATATGTTCATAGTCTCTTTTTTAGCACACAGTACCTAAATTTTTTAAGGAAGTCGTAGTTGCTACACAACAAAGAAGTGGTTCTATGAGGAAATGATAGTCTTTCCTGTAGTCCACAATAGCTAAATTTTTAAAGAAAAAAATCTTAGTTACTACACACAAAAAATGATGGTTTCATGAGGGAATGATTTGGCTCAAAAAATGGAATATTAAAATGGATATTTTACATAGTGATGTAAGGCAATTGCATGAGAGTAACGACAACAAAGCACTTTTACACATACGTTAACCCAATGGAAAAGAAACAGTTAGACGAAGCATCAATCAAAAAGTACCTTATTATCACTTTAAATGTCAAATTAGCTAACCAAGATTGGGCTCCCATTATTTTTGAATTAAAAAAAGTCTATGTGTCCAAACTCCAAGAGAAAGAACTTGTCATTTATGCAATCAAAGAGAAAATGGAGATAAGCATCACATATTTCTAAAATGTCCTAGTATAGTACAAAGCCACCATAAATGGCAAATTATAGTTTAATTGAGCTTTTCCAAATAGCACCCAGGAAACTTGGTAATTGTATTGATGAAGTGTGTGCTATATATACTATGTATATTTCTTATGTTCAATAGATTTCAAAGATCTCCTGACATAATAAAAAGCATTTTAGTTTCATTTCTATTATTATTTCTTAATGCCAAGGAAACTTCATTTAAAATAAAAGATTTATTTAAAGTTGAAGGTCCAAAGGGTGGAAAGGATGAAATGTAGCAGTGAAGAAACCCAACAATGCTGAAAGCTAGCAGAACCAGGAAACGACTAGCTACCAGGTATACGTAAATAGTAAACAAACACATAGCTAGAGAGCCAAACCCGATATTGGTATGTGCAACTAACGGCATATATGTTGGCCAAATTCTGTCTATTGCAATGCTTTAGCGCAAATCAAGAGAAGCGCTTTGGGGAAATTGTCTCTGAATTGGGTTATCATACGCATAGGTCAAATGCTTGAAAGATGAAGAGTGCATAGAGGTGTTTAGGAAGGAGGCAGGAATTGTTGGAAGGAATGGCATGCTATAATGGACATACAGAAAACATTTTGGATAAATGGTGAAAAATCTGTGGAAAAATATGTTATGAAAGTTGAGGAATAGAAGGAAGTAAAAAAGGCAAGAGAGGAAGGAAAAATGAGGTATCTTAGTGCTAAATATGTTACAGTTATCAAAGATCATAAATAGAGATTAAAATTTCAGCACTCTGGTTTTTTGAAAATATTGACAACTCTGTATTTGATAAACTTATTACTTTGTATAGTATTTCTTTCTTTAATAAATTTGATATTTTTAGGATTGCTGAAACGTGGCATGGGGACAACTTCAGCAATCTTGTATGTCCAGATTTTCAAACTTTTTCCTTTCCTTATAGAAAAAAAAGGTGAATCTGGAAGACCTTACTATACAACAATATATAATAGTTAAAAATAGATGAATACAAGCAATATGTTTAGATTTGAGTAGCTCATTAGCAAGTTAATTTTTTCTTAGCTTTTTGGTATTTTGCTTCTTGAGAGGCTACTTTTTATGCTAAAGAAAATTTATCAAGGGACTTTTCCTTTCAGAACTTTGGGATGGATATTACTACTTTTGCTTAGATGGGAAACATTTGCATTTGTGGAGATTTTAATGCTAGGGTTGGACTTGAACAAATCCTAGTAAGCTTTTGGAATCAACATAGATATTTAGGCTATGAGAATAATATAGAGTAGAAAAGGTTCTCTGAAAACATACAAGTCAATCATAGAGGTAGACATTTGTTGAATTAGTGTCAAGGTTCAAATTTGGTAATTCTTAATGGGTTTTTCCAACTTTGGTTACTACACATTCATAGGACCACAAGGTTCATCATGTATTTTTTTTTTTCATTACCAATATAGAGAGTCTCTCTTGTATTAAACATTTTGAAGTATGTGATGAGGTGATTGAGTCTAACCAGTAACTACTATATTTTAGCCTTTTACAAATTTACAGCATCTTAGATAACATATATAGGCAATTTATTGCAAGATAATAGACAAATTTAAGTTAGATTTTTAAGAGAAAGTTCAAAAGCATAGGAATCCTAATATAAAACTTGAAGAAATTTTAGTGGCAGTAGCACAATACCTCTAGAAAAGCATCAGCATAGTTCCAACCTTGGTTTGGTTCTAAATGTATCGTAGCTAAACTTAAATTAAAAACACAAAAATTTCCAATAGCTATTAGGCTTTATAAGAATTTGATTTGGAATAAAAAGAGAGTTCATTAAAGAAAAACAAATTACTCTTCTCTACATGATCAAGAAAGAACCAAGTAATTTTTGAAATTTGCTTCATCAAAGGAAAAGTTTGAAACCAAATTTTCCCTTTTCTAAGATTTTGCAATTTTATCAAAATTTATTTCAAGGCAAGGATGAGTTGGTAGGATATTGAGAGGATAAAAACAACCTTTTTATCTCCTTTGAGTACACTATACAAGACCTTAAAAAACTAGCCTCATGTAAAGTAGCTAATGTAGTCAGACTTTATGAAGAAATGCTAACTTGGGAAGGACCTTTGGTATGTAAAATAGTTTGGGAAAATCTAAACTATACTCTTCAAATTGGTTTAGATAAAGAATGGTGCACTAACATAGCCATTTTGTTCTTCAAAAAATAAGATAGATCTAATTTAAATAACTACAGGTTGATTGTAATCAGTAATATTTTTGCTAAGGTTTTGGGAAATATTCTTGAGATAAAGATTGGGAAATATAGAGAAGAAAACAATTTGTGAGCAATTTCACAAGGTAGGTTTAGACATCATCATTCTACTATTGATTATCTCATTACATTCAAATATCTTATTGATTGTGCAAAAGGGTAAAATAAAAGTACTCCTCCATCTTTGCTACTTGCTATTCAAAGTCTTTACCAAGAGGTATATATAGATCATAGATCACCACTCCCATAAAAATGTTTTATTGCTTAGTGATATTAGGATGAAACAAGGTTGTCCTCTTTCACCTACTTTTATTGGTATTTTTATTAATGAACTTGAGGGGTGGATGTAGAAAATTTTAGATATATGCTCTATTAAAATTAATGATCATTTTATCAACCTTTTGTTGTATGCTAATGATGTAGCTTTCATCTCCAACTCTAAGGAAAGCTTGCAACAAATGCTAACCCTTTTGGATGATTTTTGTTAACATTTAGAAATGAAAGGTAATGTGAAAAAACTAAAATTATGTTGTATGGTACTAGGAATAGTGATTACACTTTCATTATTGGAAAGGAACTAGTAAATATGATACCTTGGTCTAGATCTTTCTCATAATTATAGTTGAAAGATGTGCATTAAATAGAGGATTACAAGTTGATTGAGAGCCTTATTTGATTTAAAAAGCAAATGTCCAAAGAAAACTATCTTAGCATGGAAAATCAAAAAATAGCTATTTTGTTCTATTGTACAACCAACTCTTTTGTATGGGTGTGCAGTGTGGGATCCTAGACTTGCTAGTAAATATTGGAAGAGAATAGAAGGAGAGTAGAAGCATTTTTTGGTAGAAGAATTTTGGGTTAAAAGGTATGTATAATATGATTTGTTACTTCTTGAAATTGATATGATGCCTTTAGAGATAAAAGCTCTTTATTAATTTGTAACATATGTTCATAATCTCTCTTGTAGCACAATAACTAAATTTTTGAAAAAAGTCTTATTTGCTATATAATAGAAAGGATGGTTCTATGAAGGAATGATTTGGGTTACAAAATGGAACATTGAGATGGATATTCTACATTGTGATGTAAGGTAGCTTCGAAAGAATATTAGAAACAAGGCATTGTTGCACATATGGAGTAACCCAACAAGAAAGAAACAATTCTACTTAAACAACATTAGTGGAGGCATCAACAAAGAAATTGCTTATTTACCTCCTCTTTTATCCTATCACCTACACTATCAAATCAGTTGAGCCAAATTGGGCTTCCATTATTTGAATTAAAATAGGAAGATGGGTCCAAATTCCAAGAGAAAAGAGAACTTGGCGTTTATGAAATCAAAGAGCAATTGAAGATGAGAATCACATATTCTTGAAATATCCTATTCTTGTGTAAAGTCCCCACAAATAGCAAAAAGGCCTATAATTTTTTTATATTGCATTGCAAAAAGGAAGTGTGTTAAACTAGCTTTAAATGCCTTAATTGTAAAGAAAACTTCTTACCACTACATAAATAAGGTTTGTACAAAAGTTTAGGAAAACAGTGATATAAACTTATATATATAAATTTATAGTTGAGCAATGTGGTTGAGGCAACATCACTCAGCAACACCCGAATGAATATTTTGAAAGATAAGCTTAGGTATAGAAGTTGATTAGTCTATTTTTGGAAGTATCATGTTAAGAAGAGGATTTGTCTAAACCCCCTCCCATCTTGTTTGACTTTAGTTAAAGAATATGATACCTTGTCCATTGCTATAGTTGTATGCCTACTACCCATCTTTTAAATATTGGAACGGGTTTGCACTGCTTCACATGAATATTTCCATATTGATCCAAAACTGCAATGGACTACATTGCCAAAGTTCTACAAACTAATGGCTTTCTCTTAGTTTTAAATAAATAGCAATGAAGTCACGATGAAATCTTTAATGACTACCACAATACCTTAGATGATACTCTGCTTTACACAATATTTCCAACATTCTCTCTGGAGCAAGCTAAAGGACCTAAACCTCTAAATCTTAGAAGTCATTTCTAGATTCATGAAGGATTATATTTGGTCTTTTGATCTATCTTTGCAAGCATAAAATAAAATAAAGTAAGATTGACAAACAATGAAAAAATAAAATAAAATTAAGAGATTAGAATTGAATCCATATGAAAGTAGTGTTACCATTACACTAGATAGCTAAGTTGAAAAGTAGTGTAAGAAACTTTTTATTAACATTTTAAAAAGAGAACAATCCCAACGTGGGACCCTTTTGATAAGTCAAAGGAGATGGAATGGGGTATAGACAGCTCCTTGCTTAAGTAGACCATTGAAAAGTTGTTGGCCCATTATAAGAAAGTTAAAGTATATGGTAAGATGAAGATCATGATGATAAATACCTACCCATGGAAAGAATTAAATTCCACGGTTACGTGAAAAGAAAGGTTGTCACCCAGAGCAAAATGATTAAGAACACGATGTTCCTGAAAAGGCCCCCATGGACAGTGTAAAGCAGTTAGTTCCGTATGGTAATTAAAAGCTTTATAATATGCGGATGATTCATTATTAATGATTAGTAGTACGAAATTATTGTTGTAAATGCTTTATGTGGAAGCCAAGATCTAACTGAGAGTGTAAACTATACTGCACACCTGCATTAAACAAGTTTGGAAATATCTGCCTGCAGTTATTAAAATTGATCTATATCAGCTTTTAGTGCTTCGTGATTGGATGTGATTGAGTGGAAATTTCTGCTGCCATGGATGTTCGACCCTTTGGTGGCTTCCAGCCATGGGTGGAAATAGAAGAAGAAGCAGAGGAAAAACAAAAACCACGACGCTGCCTGATCGAACAGCAAAAATATCTTATTATATCTTGATATGCACATCTTTATGCGGAGAAGATTTCACGTATAACAGTTCCACAGTGCACATAAATAGTTGCAACTTAGTATTACATAGAGCATAAATACAAAAATGACACATAAATTAAAATTGCAGAGCACCGTCAACAGTCAAACCCGATTCTTAACAATTGCAGAAGAAGCTTCTTGTGCAACTGCGTGCACGACCTGTCCCAACGACAAAAGTCCATCGTCAACAATAGTGCTACTGTTTGTCATGGACCATTATTTGTGATCGTTGTGCAAAGGACGTTAATCTCAAGTCTTGGTCGTGAAATCAAGACAATCAGCAACAGCAGCGCCGTCGAATTGTTGGGGAAAAGAGGGCACAACACCGTACAGTATTTTTCCACTTGTGTGTTAAAAGCAGAATATAAACTAATAGAGTAGACAATGAAGTACAGTGCAAAATAATAACACCCAATAACACAAGGATTTACGTGGTTCACCAAGGGCCAAACTTCCAATAAATATTCTTTTACTAATAAATGGCAGGAATAAAAAACTGTCTCTCTAGTTAGTTACTCAAGTAATACAAAATTGACACACACCCTCAAGAAAAAATATTATTCCAAGAAAAAATATCACACCCCTTTAAGAAAAAATTCCTAGAAACCTAAGTTCACAAGGCTTATTTGTGTCTCTCCCTTTGGCCTCTCTTTCTCACTTTGGTCATTGGTTTCTCTTCTGCCCCTTGCTCCCATTTGCCATTTCCCTTGGATTTATAGTCAAGGGAAATGCCCTGTGTTGCCTAACTTAGGTAGCCTTTGTTGAATGATACCTAACTTAGCAACCAACCAACCTTGGAAGCTAATTTTGGCTTCCTAACTCAGCCAACATGGGTCCTCTTTATTTATTTATATTAATGTGATGTGGGCTTTATGTTAGAAAGACCCACAAACATCAATCTCCCACCCCCGACTACATAAAGGGCTTAGCCATTCTAGCAATTTTTGGACAAATCTTAATCTTGTCCTTGGATATGTTTTTTGTCATCATATCCAAACCATTTCACTTGTGTGAATCTTCTCCATTTCCAATTACTTGGAATTTAATATATCTCATATCCAATGATACCTCACATCAATATGCTTTGACCTTGAATGAAAAGAAGCATTTTTACTAAGATTTATAGTGCTTTGATTGTCACAATACAAGATATACCTATCTTGCTTACACTCGAGCTCCTATAGGAATTTTTTCATCCACAGTAATTCCTTACTAGCTTTAGTAGTTGCAATAAACTCTGCTTCCGTTGTTCAAAGAACACGTTTTTGCAACTTTGATTGCCAAGACATAGCTTCCCCTACAAAGTTTATCAAATAACCCGAGATGGATTTTCTAGAGTCTACATCTCCAACCATATCAACATCAGAATAGCCCTCTAGTTCAAGCCTTCCACTTCCAAAACAAAGTGAGAGGCTAGAAGTCCCTCGAACGCACCTGAAAATCCATTTAATTGCAACCCAATGCTTTTCTCCTGGATTGAAGAGAAATCTGCTCACAACACCAACTGTGTAAGCAATGTATGGTCTTGTGCAAACCATAGCATACATCAAACTTTCTACTATTGAAGTATATCGAATCTTGCTCATTTCTTCTTTCTCTTTTTCTATGGAAGGACACTGCTCTTTGCTCAACTTGAAGTGATTAGCAAGCGGTGAAGTTACTAGTTTAGCTTGGTTCATGTGGAACCTCTCCAGCACTTTCTCAATGTATTTTGCATGCAACAACCATACTTTCCTAGAACTTCTATCCTAGTAAATGCTCATACCAACGATCTGCTTAGCTGGACCCAAATCTTTCATAGCAAAACATTTGCTAAGATCCTTCTTCAAATTATTGATCTTCTAGACATCCTTGCCAACAATCAACATATCATCGACATAAAGTAGGAGGATAAGAAAGTTTCCATTTGCAACTTTCTTCACAAACACATAATGATCTGCAGTAGCCTTGTTGTAGTTATGCTCCATCATGAAAGACTCAAAATTCATGTACCATTGTCAAGGTACTTTAATCCATATAGACTCTTTCTTTAGTCTATACACTATGTTTTCTTTTCCTTTGACTTTGAACCCATCCAGTTGCTCTATATAGATCTCTTCCTCCAAATCACCATGGAGAAAGGCAATCTTCATATCCATTTGCTCAACCTCCAAGTTTAGACTTGTAGCTAAACTCAAAATCATTTTGATAGATGTCATCTTCACCACTAATGCAAAGATTTGTTCAAAACCAATGCCTTTCTTTTGATTAAAGCCTTTCACAACCAACCTCGCCTTATACCTTATTTCATCTCCATCAACCTTTAGCCATCACACCCACTTGTTCTTTAGTGCTTTTTTCCCTTTTGGTAATTCCACCAACTCATATGTGTCATTCTTTTTTAATGATTGCATTTTTGATTGCATGGCTTTGATCCACTCCTCCTTGTATTTATCTGCCAAAGCCTCGTCATAACTTTCAGGTTCTCCCCCTTCAGTCAACACCACATACTCATTAGGAGGATAGTTTCTAGAAGGTTGGTGACTTATTGTTGATCTCCTCAATGGTACTTCAACTGCATCTTGACTTTGTTGTTGACCATCATTTGTGGGAGCCTAAGTAACTTCTTGTTCATTTCCACCTTGATTCTATGATTTAGGTGGAAGGATGGGATCCTGATTCACCTTATTACTTTGATTCACCTTATTACTTTGCTCTGGTTTCTGGATCTCCTTATTAATGTCTCTAATAAACTGATCTTCAAAGAATACAATATCTTGGCTTTTAACTACTTTCTTTGTAACAAGATCAAATAGTCTATAGTCAAACTCATCATTGCCATATCCCAAAAAGATGCATTCCTTGGTTTTTCCATCTAGCTTGGATCTCTCATCCTTTGGGATCTGCACAAATGCTCTACAATCAGACACTTTTAGATGATCATAGGAGACATCTTTACTATGTTATACTTTCTCTAGAATATATCCATCTGGAGGAACTGAGGAAGAAAGATTGATCAAATTAGTAGTTGTCTTCACTGCTTCTCCCCAAAAGGTTTTGGGTAACTTTGCAAGTAACAGCATGTTCCTGGACTTTTCCACAATAGTCTAGTTCATCCTTTTAGCTAGACCATTTAGCTAAGGAGTCTTTGGAGGAGTATTCTAGTGCCAAATACCATGACTCTTGCAATACTCGGAGAATGCTCCTAAGTATTCACCTTCGTTGTTTGTTCTAATACACTTCAATGCCTTGCCAGTCTCTCTTTCTATACTCAGATGGAATTTCTTGAACACATCTACCACCTGGTCTTTTATTGTCAAGGTGTATAACCACACCTTTTTGGAGTGATCATCAATAAATGTGACAAGGTAGTATGCCCCACCAAGTGATCTTGTTGGCATAGGATCACAAATATCAAAATGCACCAAATCTAAAACATGCTTACTTCTGTGTGGAAGTGAGCTCTTAAAGGTGACTATATGTTGATTTCCAACTAAAAAATCTATACAGCTCTTTAAATATGTGCCTTTCACCTTCGAAAGTATATTCTTCTTGGCTAGGATATCTATCCCCTTTTGGCTAATGTGGCCAAACCTTTTATGCCACAACTTCATTGTTGCTTCATCCTCTACCACATTGATGGTGTCTTTGATGACATGTGCTTACATCGTGTACAAAGAATGCTACTTCTTTCCTCTAGCTACCACCAAGGAATCCTTAAAGAATTTCCAATGTTCTTCTTTGAAGTTGTTCTTATAGCCATCATTATCTAGTTTCATCACAATATCAAGTTCAATCTAATATTTGGAACATGTTTGACATTTCTCAAAATTCGTCTGCAACTAGTATCTATCCTTAAGCAAACATCTTCAATGTCGATTGCTTTGCTTGAATAATCATTTTCCATCTTTACTTTACCATAGTCTCCTTGAGTGTAGGATGAGAAGAAGTCTCTTTTGGATGTCACATGAATAGAAGCACCACTATCAATTACCCAATTCTTTTCTTGGGTTGCTAAATTGAGAGTATAAGCATCACTCATGTCTCTGAGAATGTAAGCCTCTTAACTGATAAGTGAAGCTCAATCTCCATCATTCTCATTTGGTTGATGTTGCTGTTGCTGCTCTTGCTTTAGCTTTCTGCAATTCCTCTTTATATGTCCCTCCGTGCCATAGTGATAACACTCAATCTCCTTTTTGGATTTGAACTTGCTTCTATCATTTCCACGCTTTTGTGGATCTTTGCTCTAGCTCCTCCCTTGGTTTTTTGTAACCAATGCCTCAGAATTGAAACTTGTGAAGCCTGCCATCTTTCTCCTTATTTCTTTATTTAGGAGATTACTCTTGATTTGGCTGAACGATACAACTCCATTTGGGGCTAAGTTTGTTATCAACATTTTAAGTGTTTCCCAACTTTGTGGCAAGGAACCAAGAATTATCATACCTTGGAATTTTTTGTCGAGGTTGATCTTCAAATCTACAAGTTGATTCATAATGCCCTGCATCCCATTGAGGTGGTTAGATATGGGAGTACCTTCTTTGTACTTGGTGTTTATCAATTTTGTTATCAAGTACATTTTATTTCCTCCCATCTTTTTGGCATACATATTCTCTAACATATTCCATAGACTTTTGGTAGATTTTTTCGTGGAGACAAGATGATAAATATTATCATCCACCCAATGGCAAATATACCCTACAATTTGCCTATCCAACATTTGCCACTCCTCATCATCCATTGCTGCTGGCTTTTTATGAGTGATAGGAGCATACCACTTTTTATAGTATAGAAGGTTTTCCATTTTCCCTTTCCATAACTAATAATTTTCAAAATTCAAATAAACCATTCTACCAATATTTATATCCATGCTATTGACTCCACTACTTTTGCTAATGTTTGCCATAACAAAATATAGAAATACTCACAAATTTTGCAACAAATTCAATGGGCTACAATGCCATTTTGCTGTTTGTGATCTCAAACCTAGCATTCCGATACTAGTTGTTGGAAAAAAGGAGGGCACAACACCACGAATTGGCTTGTACAATATTTTCCCACTTGTGTGTTAAAAGCAACATATAAATTAATAAAGTAGGTAACAAAAGTAAAGTGCAAAATAATAACACCAAATAACACAAAGATTTACATGGTTCACCATGGGCCAAACTCCAAATAAATATTCTTTTATTAATAAATGGTAGGAATACAACAATGTCTCTCTAGTCAATTACTAGAGGTATACAAAATTGATGCACACCTTTAAGAAAAAATATTCTTGGAATAACAAGGAAAAGTCTCACACCCCTTTAGGAAAAATTTCAGCTCACAAGGCTTATTTGTGTATCTCTCCCTTTGTCCTCTATTTCTCACTTTGGCTATTGGCTTCGCTCTACCCCTTGCTCCCATTTGCCATTTCCCTTAGATCTATAGTAAAGGGAAATGCCCTATGCTGCCTAACTTAGTAGCAACCCTAGGGGGCTAATTTTGGCTACCTAACTTAGCAGCCACCATGGTGGCTAATTTTGGTTGGCTTAGCGGGCATGGCTAATTTTGGTTGGCTTAGCAGGCAGCTTTCCTTCCCCTCCTTTTTATGTGACATGGACTTCAGGTTGGAGGGACCCACGCACATCACGAATACGGAGCATTCACGTGTCTCGGCTTTCCATATTTATGGTAATAATTAAATTTTCGCGATATGTTGTCGTGTGTAGCGCTACTTATGCGGCGGCCGGCCTTCGCTTTGATCACAGATTCACAGTATTGAAGAAGCTCATCAGCGATTCAGCGGAGAACCAAGAATATGGAGGAGCCTGCGCGTACCTTCGCGTTTTCACGATTCTGATCGCTGTTGCTGTGGTGGCTTTAGCCTCCATATCTGCAGGTGCAGTGTTGTTCCCTCAGCAACTCTCAGTTCCTTCAATTACATATAGAAATTATTTGCAACTGCAGTAACTGTATCAGTTAGGGATTTGAATTCATTAGCCAGAGGTTTGGTTCTGGTTCTTGCTGTTATATGTTTCAGGAGCAATAGGCATATGCTATGGAGACCGCGTGAGCAAAACGCTGGCGCCGGGGGACCTAGTGAAGCTGTTGCAGGCCAACAAGATTAGCATGATACGGCTCTACTACACTGACCATGATTCAGCGGCATTGAGGTGATACTGAACGTGGGCAACCCTGATCTACAGAAAGTGGCCAACGCCTGGATCCAAGACAGTGTTGTTAACTTCATCAACAATGTGAAGATCACGTACGTGGCCGTGGGCAACGAGGTTCTGGTACGCAGCCCTGAAACGATTCCGCAGCTGCTGCCTGCCATGAAGGCCATCCAGGACGCCGACAACTCTGCCGGTCTGGGTCAATCCGTTAAGGTGCGCAACTGCTCTGCAATTCCTCAAATTCCAACAATCTAACTGCAACCTTCGTTTTACTACTTTCTGTGTGTTATATTTGAACAGAACCGATCCGAAAATACTCAGAATAGAATAGAAACCTGTAAAAACCCGCTGGTCTTGATCAGTGAAGTTGCTAGTTCACTGGTGGTCTGATCATTTCAGTGTGGTCCAAACCGCGCAGACGTACGTGAACAACCTCATCAGGCACGTGGAATCTAACGCTGGCAGCCCTAGCAGGCCTGGCCTGGCAACAACATCCCTACTTAGTACTTACATATTCTGGCTTCGTATTTGTGGTTTAATAAATTTCCTTAACCTCCATTTCCTTTTCGGAAGGCAAAGCGAGTTTTATTAAGATGCCTTGAACGCAGTACCTAATCTCTTATTATATGGGGGAGCGCACTCTCCTCTGACCAACGAAGGAGACTTCTCATTACTGTTTGAGTTTGTTTGTTCCTGAAAATTTTATTTTAAAAAAATTAAAGTCCAGGATTAAGAAAAATGTAACACCTTCATTAAAAGGTAATATGGATGAAAGCAAAGGGATGATGGAACCCACAATAATTTAACAATAAGTAAACATCATGATACATGATACTTTACACAAACTATTAAGGAATACAATTGCCTCAACTCAAACTACTAACCTATGAATTTCGGATCCTTGTTACAAGGTGGGTAAGAATATACAACATTATTATGAACTAAACTCATTATGGTATTTCATTTTCCCACCTTCTACTTCTATCCAAACTTGAACTAACTACTTTGTATATTAACTTGGACTAGTTACCTGTTGAGGCCAACTTTCAACTTTCACCCATACTAGGCATGGGGCCTTGCTCAACTAATTTTAGATTAAAACCATGAAATATAAAATTTTAAAATGAAAGAATAGAACAACGTGAGGTTGCACATGGCCATCGTCCACGTGCTGGTGGGCTTCATTGGCCCGTTAAAAATAAAAATAAATAAAATGACGGACCGATGTGCCTTTTTGTTAAAATTAAATAAAATGTAAACTTAAGGTTTTTTTTCTGTGGTTTTGTTTTACGTAGCTCGTGGTTAAACGTGGTCAAGGTTTGCAGCAATTTAGGGTTAGGTTTTCTCATTATCTTCTTTCTCTGTCGCTATAAACAGGGAGGGAGGAGATTTTTGAGAGGACTTCTCGGGCAGACCCGCCGCCACCTAGAGGGAGGGCTTCTCCTGCAAACAGATCCGGCCCGCCTGCAGCGCCATCTGTTCTGTTCGCTGCTGCCATCTGCAGCCACTGGTTTCCGTCCGCTGACGAACGCGCCCTTCTCTTCCGCCGTCGCTGTTTCTGCTGCTCCTGTTTCTGTCTGCCGCAGCCTGCCGTCCCGCCCGTTTGCCGCCTGCCGCGTCTGTGTGCTGGCTCCCGCGCTACCTCTCCTGCGTGGCCTGTGTTGTCTCCTCCGCAGCCACCGGCCGCTGCTGCATCGCCACCCCACTGTTCATCCGCTGCTGCATCGCCACCCACGCCTGAACAGCCTACCCCACGCGCGTTGAAATCTGCGCGCCCTCTGTTTTTGCACTTACTTTGCAGTGCCACTCCCGCTTCTGAAACGGAAATCATTCCATTCTGTTGCGGTTTCGTTTCGCTTCGTTCCTTTCCTTGCCGTGTTATCGTTGGTCCTGAGAAGCTTTAATTTGGCTTCGAAACGCTTCTGCGCCACATTTACCGGCTCTCTGCTGTTTCTGCGATTTCAATCGCACTTGGGCACTCGGTTCTGGATTTGGGCTTGGTTACAATTCTCAGAAGAAGCCATGGGCAAGGGTATCTCTCGCTAAGCTAACCACCATTGGCCTCACGCTGGCATTGTTTCAGAGTCTGTCATCATACCCCCGTCTTGATTGTGAGAAAACTGCATTAGTGTCTCTCTTTCCAGGCCTCTGACAAATCCGCAAGAATGTCTTGGACTCTCTACCTCATCCTCCACCGCTAATCCAAACAGACAGTTTAGCAACTGGCTGTCCTCCGATTCATTTTGCTTGAAAACACCAGTTGTTGTTTCAGGGGGCTCAGCGAATTCTTCAAGATGTCTTCTGGGACTCTCTACTTGATCCTCCGCCGCTAACCACTTTCTACACCATTGTTTTGCTCTTTGATGCAGCAAAAAGTCGGCCAGTTTGGAACAGCGGACCCTGCTCCGCTGCTACGCCTAAGACGACTTCTGCCTCGCCTAAGACGACTTCTGCCTCACGCTATTTGAACATTTGAATATTTGAATTGTTTATCATTTCGTAAATTACACAAATTATTCTAAGTTTCCGATGTTAAATTAAATTGAAGTACTTAAATATTAAATTAAAGCTTTTATTTTACTCTGTTTAAAATATTATTATTATTGTTTGTCACAGTGCCCTTTCCAGCTGAGACTATTCCCGGGGAGGCGCCCTAGGCGATAGTCTCCTAAAACGAGTTTTCACAGGTGTTGGCGGCGTGTCCAAAATTTACGCATCAACATTACCCGTCAAGAACAAAGCTAGGTGAACAGACCATTTGACCAACCACCAATACTCTTCATAGGTGTCTTCTTCAAATGAACATGTTTATATGATGATGTAACATTTATAGGTTGTGTATAATTATTTAAATGTTGACATTGGTATGCTTTTTTTTGAAATTTTGAATAATTCGGTTATCAAAGAAACACAACAAATTAATAAGACATGGTAATTTTGTCATAAAAGTATCAACAAAATTACCATGTAGGTGATAGACAAAGTTAAACTCTTACCCTACCGGCCATTTATCCCTTTTCATCTTATGCACAACCCATCTGAGGTCATTCAATGCTGCAATAAGCATTGGCACAAACACGAGTCAGTATCATTTTGGATCCCTCTTTTCCAAAATATTTGAAACCTTCCGACCCTCCCCAAAATTAAGCAATTCCTCTGATGTCTCCTCCACCATGGTCTACCTATTGGTAAATGGTTAGAATATCTAGGAATTCCCAATCCCAATTGCCCTCTCTGTGGTGGACAAGATGACTTTGTCTATGTGTTTTGGCATTGTCCCTTTGCTCAGCATGTGTGGAAGTCGGCTTCCATAGTTTTTCCTTCATACAAGCTATTTCAAGAGAATGTCATATTCGGCTTTTGAAACATTATTTCTGCTAATCTCAAGTTTCTATGGAAAGTTATTAGGCCTACTATTTTATATTATATTTGGAAGCAAAGATACAATGTTATATTTCAAAAAACAGATTATTCTAATAAATGTTTGCTCACCAGGTTGGAGAAGTTGTAGATCTTTAACCTCATTCATTTCCAACTCACATCTCAAGCATCCAAGTTCAATCTGGATAAACATCAATTGGTTCATCTCTTGTAGCTATGGGAAAGACTTGTGCATTCCAGTAATCTCTGCAAGGAAGCTTTCAATTTCTGTTGCGAGGAGTCACCATTGGAACTCTCTCTATCCTTAATTGAGAATTTTTTTTTCCTTATCTAATTCTATGTCTTTCTATCTTGTAACGAGTCAACAGGGGTGGACGTTTGGTGGTGCCCCAATTCGGGGGGTTGTTAAGGTGATGTGCTAGCTGGAGAAGAAAAATTAAATCCAAAACCTTAACAGAGCCCAATGTTGCAAGTTGACCCCCCAGTCAACCTGCAACAAGACAAAAGCTTATCGCACCCCCCTGGGACGACAACTGAAGAAGGAGATCAAGACACCTTAATTGGTGGTGCCCCAATTTGGGTTTCCTCCCTTAATACTTGTTTATTTATAATGCTGGTCCCGAGTTTCATGCATAGTGCTCTCAGCTTCCCCTCCCCCTTAACCCTATGACTTGTTCAGCTGTAACTGATACACTGTTAATATGAATAGAACTTCTTTGCGGGGGTCCGACACCCTGACAAAGATGTTGAAAAAGGAGCTATTAACGATGAGAAAAGTCATCAACGTGAGTTATTTCTTCTGTTCAACGAGAACATTCCATATGATGCGAACCAGATACAGGTCGCTTCACGCGTAAGGGCCGTTAGAGATTTGGTGGTCCGTGAGAATCCGAGACCCAATGCATCCATGATTCCATGTCATATAAAATAATATCAATTCTAAGTCAAAACAAAGTAAAATGTTGTCGTCAATGCAAACACAGCGCTTAACACCTGTTGCCATGGCGAAGTAAAATCATATCCGCCTCTTAAAACAAAAAACCAAAAAGAAAGAAAAAAATTCAGTCATGAACGCAGCTAAACTAGAATGACTCCATGCTACCCCTGACCTCAAATCCCTGCTCATATTGGTTGATGTTATTCAAATACACAAGCTACTTCAGCCCTAGCTTGATGGACCAAATATGGGCTCCACAATGCTTTAATACAAATATTAATATTAAGCCAAAGCTCTTTATCTCTACTTCTTTTGCTATTTTAAATTTACATATTGATGTTGAAAAGTCATGTAAATTTTGTTAAAAGTGGGACCTTCCTTCCTACTAATAATTAATTTTCTTCACTAATGTTTATCAAAGTATCAATTGTATAGGTGAGTAGATAGCCTAAAATCTGAAAATTATTTCTTTCCATAGGTTTTTTTTATGATATCTACCTAAAATCCGAAAGTTTTTTTGGTTCCATATTTTTTTATGATGTATACTCAGTGTAAAGCTTATGATGTAGTCTGAATTTTCTTTACTCCCTAATCTAGCCATCTAACCATGTCATGAGTTAGCAATGCAAGCCACTCGACAATCTTGAATAAGACATCATTAAATTTGCTGCAACACCAACATTATTTCTTTCAAAAACATATTCTTGGAATAGATGTCAAGCTTTCTTATTGAGGACATTTAACCTCATGGATACTGGATAACATCGAATAGAAAAATCTAACATGCTTTGTGGTTGCTGGCAATAATTATCACGCTAGCATAATTTTGCATATAGATGGTGAAATTCATAAAGATATAAGAAACAGAATTGTGGTAGGATGGTCAATGGTTGAGAAAATGGAATATCTCTTAAGAAGACATATAGCAAAATCCTAAGCATATACACCAACTAGTCAAACACAAGGTTTTAACATAGCTGTGGGCTAACGTAAAAGGTAAGAGACAATTTTATTTACACCACATTAGATCTAATAAACTAGATGCAGAAGCTCACTATCTATCAAATGTCATTCCCATCAAGTATTGGATTGTTATCAACAAGCATCGCTCAAGTTCTTATCATCTTAGAATTGAAAATGAAAGCTATATTCAGCTTTCTTGAGAAGAGTTCATTTGTAGGTTGTATAAATTAGGAGCCCTTGAAGATCAATTACATGTGTTTCTTTCTTGTGCTATGACTACCCATTTGAGACATTGTTATAATGTTATAGCAGAAAGCCTAAATGATTTGTTTTTGATGTCCCCATTGGTGCTTGGTCAATTTGTAGAGTTTATCTTTATTTTTTATGAAAATGTAATATTTGCCCAATAGATCTGATGGGTCTTTGGATATAATAAAGCTTTTTTTTTATTTCATAGCATGGCATTGTCCACCAGAATTGAACCCATGACTTAAAGTTTCCAAATTAAGAATCTTACCAAATTAAAAGACTTACCACTAGGTTAGTTCATTTGTTAGGATGTCTATTTGTTGTACTAATTTGTTAAAGGATTATGTTAGTTGTTAGAAAGGCGGTGCTTGTTAGTTTGTTGAGATAGGAAGGTTATAATTTATGCTGTAGGGTATATGTTGCTATATTATTGGTTTGTTAGTCATGTTAAGGTTAGTTTGTTAAAATGTTAAATGAAGTGCTTTTAAAAAAGAATGACAAAGGTTTGAAAAAAATCTAGCGACAATTCAAAAGTAGTGGGCTTTCCGCCTTAGGCTCGGTCAATAAAGTTAAATTGTTATGACCAGCTTTTTATATTCATATTAAATTATCGATACACTTGAGAGCATTAAGATTCCATGGATGGATAAAGCCATGAAGGTGAAAAGTGACTGGTCCACCTCGTTGGCAAGCGTGCTCCTTTTTTTCGTGCTTTGAGGCTGGATGCTTACTGTCAAACATTAGCACGCTGTCAACAACAACGAAACCCAGCCCGTCAATAATATCCATTGGAATGTATTTCAAACTTGAGCTTTCACCAATAAATACCTCAAAACAGAGGAATGGTCTGCCGTTCTGCTACGCACAGTAGCCAACTAGCCATCAGCCAAGATTTAGGATGGATGTAGGCTGGTTGGTTATTCCAGTGGCTGAACCATCGTAAAAGCACCGTGTCTATTTTATTATCTCTATTATCTCTGCTCATTCATTTGAGTTAGTTTTCTTAGTTTTGGAGATTTCTATTATTTTCTGATTAGCCTCAGTTTTAAGAAGGCCCTAATTCACCCCTTTCTTTGAATACCTTGAGCTCTATCCAAGAAACAATATTACTAAAATTAAAGTATTGTGGTATACTTTCTTATATTGATATTAAATTATTAAAGAATCCGATAGGATTAAGATTTTATGGCTGATTGAAGACATGAAGGTGACTTGGATAGGTATCCCTTTTCTGTTTTCCAACGATGAAATTAATATATGGGATTGGAACGATACTGCTGGTAAGCGATAAGGTCTTTGATTTTGCAAGACGGCCAAGGGCAAACGACTTTGAAAAGTCTATGATTTGATTCTATTTATTAATTGAGAGGTTGTACGGTGGATATCGCTCTCAAACATTTTAACATTCAACACATACAATGCACCACGGACTTGCGGAGGACATTCATCACAAACTATGCCCAGTGGGCCAGCGTGATTTTCTTTTCTATGCTTCAGGGCTGGCTGGTTGCTTACTCTTAAATACGACGACGCTGTCAATGACGATGAAGTCGAGCCCTTTAATCATTACTGCAATGTTTTCAAACTTGACTGCTCGCTAATAAATACTACAATAGAGGAAAATCATATCCGATGCTTTGAAATTTCTAGTTTCGTGTTATGCTTTGTGTACCTTTACTTATACGGCAGCAGCAGTCCGGTAGCCTTGTCCATGGTAAAGAAAGTCCCGTAAATATGGAGACTGCCACTCCATCTCACGTCTTGGCAATTCTGGTCACTCTTGTTGCTTTGGCCTGCACATCCACAGGTAAGTGCACTAGTTTTGAGTTTGTGTTCCTTGCAAATCCTGAATTATTTTCGTTGCATCTGAATCTCTTTGTCCTTACAGTATTCGGTTTGTCAGTTCCTTTCGTTTAAATTGGAAGGATTGGGTGCATACATATATGTTCATACTGGAATGTTGCATGAATTCGCTGATTTCAAATCTGGAATTTTCCTTTTCACAACAACAACAATCTGACGTACGTTAACAATCTGATCCGCCACGTGGAGTCCAACGGTGGCACCCCTGCCCGACCGGGCAGGAGCATCCCCACCTACGTTTTTTCTCTGTATAACGAGGACAAGAAGCAGCCGGGTCCGGGTCCAGATGGTCAAATTGAACGTTACTTCGGCCTCTTCAACACCAACGGCTCTCCTTCTTACCCCGTTGATTTCTCTCCTCGGATTAATATGCTCTGCTTCGACCATTTGCATTTTGCTATTTAATCACGGGTTTCAACTTGCTACACTTAAAAAAGTTAAAATAAGGAAAGCTTCTGAAGAGCGTTTCCACGCAGTGTTATGTTTGTATGGTAACTCTTTTATTATGGAAGAGCCGCATGATAATCACTACAATATCAGCCGCATCTCGTGGTGTTTTAAAGTGTGAAATATGAAGTTATGGGTTCAATTTATAAATTATAAAGTTATGGTAATGGTAAGTTATAATCTTATAATTTAATTATATATCAGGTAAATATTGCTAAAAAGAGTTTGGTTCTAATACTCACAAAATTGATTTCTCAACATTTTGTAATTTCTTATTTTCAATCTTCCACTATTTTGCTACCTGTTTTCTTTGTTAAATAATTTTTTTGCCATTACTTAAACAAGACTTAAATTATATTTCTCTATCATAAAACTAAATATTTGCAACATTTAAATTATTAAAATGTACAAGGTTAACTTTATTAAGAAGGAACTTACTGCAAAATTCTAAATCTCTTAAATATATTCCTATCTAGTAACCTAGTCCGTCTAAAAAGAAAGTTTAGCTTAAAAAAATTAAGTTCACCATATTCAAGTGCAAAACATTTTAGTGTGGAAATTAATTTTAGTGGGGTAACTTTCACAACTTCCAGTATCATCATGAGTATTGTACACCTTTAATTTCAATAAAACTTCTTTTCGGGGTCCCCCATCATGAGTATTGTGGGTGGCGTAACCTTTGTTATCTTTCTCCCTTGTTTTGATGGTGAAAGGGACACGTGCTTTATGGTGTATAATCGAGGTATATGATTTTTATCATTTTATATTTTATGTTCTTTCGTGCTTCGAAGAGAGAGATAAAGTAATTTAATGACTTAATCCAAATTAACTAACTAACTGATCTCTAACTATTCCTAACATAAGCATCCAGTCCAACTTTCTATACACATTTTGAACCCCCATATCCACTGTTGGGTTACAAAGTGCTATGCCACTAGGTGCACCAAGCAATAATGCTACTGGTATTACCAAGCAGATGTGTGTTATGCTTGAAGTAGTCATACTTATGTAATTAATCTCTCTAGCTTATCTTGCTTAATTACCTAATTAGCTTAATTACTGAAAAACATTGAATAAATAACTAAAAATATTAAATACATAAATGAAATATTTAAACTATCTAGAATGCTGCAAGGTTCATCAAGAAGTTCATCTTTATTGCCGCACACACTATCGTGCTCAGGTACAAAAGTGCTCAAATAAAGATCTGTACACTCAATGACTCCTGTTGCAAGCACTCGAGAGAAATATTTTAACTTTCAAATGAACAAATTGCAAGAGTTCACCACTACTATGAATTTGATGTCATAAATGCAACTAATAAGCTCATATTTATAGTAAAAATTGGACCCTGCATTGATGGGTCTGCATTGATGTAGCAAACGATTCATTGATGGGGCTGCATCGATGTAGCAAAAGATGTATTAACGGGGCTACATCGACAAGGCCTTGTCCATGAACCATCATACCCCCTTGACTAAATGAAAACTTGTCCTCGAGTTCTTTTACAAAATTGGAAAGGTATGGGATTATTGATTGACTCTTAACAAAACAAAAACCAACTAACTTGATAAAATTGAGTGCCCGAGTGTACAGATCAACACTTTACAAAATATTGTGGTGTTCATAATACAAAATTGAACACCATAACATGACTCTTCAAAAATCAAATGATGCTTCCTTTGATGGCATGAAGTCGATGGATAAAGTCAAACAATCCTAGGTGGTGATGGCTCCTGAGGTTCCAAGGGACCTTCGCCGACTTTAGGCATGTGTGATGACTAAGGTGGCTATGGCTATCTTGCTGCTACTACAACTTTTGGTGGGAGGTGAAAGGCATCTAGCAATGCCTTCATTTTTTCTTCCTTACTCCTAGGATCATGCACTGTCCACATAGCTTCGCCAATGTGGGCAAGGACAAGCACATCCCAAGGACATGGAATTACTAGGAATAGCTCCTTTGTGTTGATGAACCAAGCAGCGAATTATTTGTGGTCGATGTTGAATGCTCTAAGTACATTTTTCAACTCATGGTAATCATTCATTCTTTTGGCTAAGTTCTCGGTAATTGATTATTGATCTGTGAATCATGCCCTGAGAAGTTTGAGTTCGACTTTTATTGTTACAAGCTTATCCTTGGTGTCCTTGTGGTGCTTGAACTCAACCTCATATAATAAGTATGAGCTAGCCACTTATTTTTCCAATTTTGACTGTGGTTGTCTAGCAGTTAACATCGCCAAGTTTGCATAGCGAAGATTGGCCAATTCCATGTATTTTATCATTTCTTGAATATGCAACTCATTCAAGAATATCTCCACTCTATTATAGGCATCAATTCCATCAACGATGGGCTGCCACATTTCTCTTCCTTTCTAGAATTACTGGAGAGCTTCATTTACTTTTACCTTAGCCATTTGAATATGTTTCTAATTTATTTCTTTCTGCAAGCCAGCCAAGTCTCTATAGTGATTTTTTAACTCTTTTAAACTTGAGAGCCTCATTTTTCTAGGTAGTGATCTTAATCGTAGACTTTTGGCATAAAACTTGAATTTCCTTCATAGATAGATTTCAATTCTCCATGGCCAATTTCCTCAACTCAATATTTACCCTCAGGAGCTACTCTTATTGTTGATGAATGAATTCCTGCATTTGTTGCTTCTGTGCATCAACATTGTGCAGGCAATGATTCTCTGCAGTTAGTGATTTATTTTTTTGGTGCATCTAAACTAAGTCCTTTTGAACATAGTAGGTTTCTACTTCTACTATAGACTAGTTGAAGATGGCTATTACCATTTACTCCTACACTTTTTTGAATCATTCCTAAAGCTATTGGAAAGCTTCATCTCTGGTTGTTGTTGGGCTAAGGAGTGTGGGATCAACTAGATGAGCATGTAGTTCAGAAACTTTTGTGGCCAAGCATTAGTTCTATGCTTAGCCATTTTAAGTTTCCCTTCTAGGATAATGCACTTGCCCTTTACTTCAAGCAGCTTTGACTGGGTTGCAATGATGTTGTTTAGAAAATCGAAGATATTTGAAATCAGTTGCTCAGTCCCTACTAGTCAATCCAACAATTCTTCATGCTAAGCTACACTTAATTTTCCATCGCTTGTGCCTGTGGATGTTTGCATATCTTGAAGTGCTAACACATCTAGTACAGATGTTGTAAGTGCATCATGCGATTTATCAATGCAGTTTGTAATGACTTGAACAATAGTCTCTTACCCTTGGTGCTACATCACTAGTATAGTTGCCCCTTCACCTTCCTCCAAATGCATCGAAAAGGAGGCAACATCATCATAACCTCTTGGGCATTAGGATTAAACCTCATAGGAAATTGCATCCATTGGGCAGGGAATATTTGCCCATCTCTTTAGCTAATTGTTCAAGCCATCTCATTAAGGTGACTCATTTCTGGCCAATATACAAATGGGTCTACACCACTCGTTCCTGCACACTGCTCCTACTCATGCAAGAGTTGCTCTTAGATTTCGTGCAAGTGGTCAATGTTTGCACATGTCTTCGATGTTATTTCTTGAGTAAGGGATGGAGGTGGCAGTTGTTGTTTCCCTTCTTTAGTCACAACAAGTGTCTTGTCCTTCATTATTTTAGACCATGAGGCCAAAGGAGCATGTCTAATTATGTTATTTCCATAGTGGATGGTCCCTGCCCTTTTGCAAAGTTTCCAGATGAGGCATGGGAAAGGTAGGGTTTTCTTTCCATGTTCATTTTCTTTGAGGTGCTTCTCAATCTCTAAGTAGATTAATAGTGGAAGGTTTGTTGGAAATCTCCCGCTTAGAAAGGTGCATGCTTGGGTAGAAAATGTAGTCACCTTGTTGGGCTTCGCTATTGGGTTGAGATGGTAGGCTGCTATTTTGAAGTAGTTACATTCTGTTGGTGTGAGTGCACCAAACTCCTTACAGTTGACCTTGTAACACTATTGGGTCCACTCCTTTTTGGCCTAAGGTTCAACTTGTGTTGATAACTTTGCCAATTCTGTTTTAGTGTCAGGAAACCCAAACACTTGTGAGACAGCTTCAACAAAGTAGGATACTTGAATATCCTTAATCTTCACTGTAGAGCCTAGCCTTTTGTTGTTCTAGAAGAGATGTCTCTTCCATATACCACTTCCCACTAGAAGTGATGATTGGCCACATGGGAGAGGGTTGCAATTGTGTTTTCACATATGCTAAAGCATGTTCTAAAATTGGCTCAAAGTTCAATTCCTGGAGAACTGAGTGTTGGATCTCACAAGGCTTGATTATGTCAAGGCAGGCTTGTGTTAGAGTGACCTTAAGCCTTGGTATAGGTTCTAGTGCTTTCCCTTGCTGAGATTGTTCTATTTTAACTTCTTCTTTGGGAATCTGTGAAACAAATTCCACTTCGAGCTCCTCTTGGAGAGGTCCTGTTGCATGGGTTGCCTCTGGTTGTTCCTGGGCTTGCTCTTATTGGCCCCTTCCAGTTCTAGATCATTTCTTCCTTGGTTGAGAGGGTTCTGCTTCCTATGGTCATTTTGGTCTTGGCACCATTTGTAATCACAACATGACAATGGGTTAGCAATTGTTGTGTAACATGAAACAATTGAGATACCTTATCTTCCTTAGGATAGTTACACTTGGCTAATTTGTCATTATGGTTGATTTAATCAATTTTAATCATTATTTTATTTAGTTTTTAATGTTAATAAGTCATTCTATAGGGTGTTGGAAGGGTTAACTCTCAAAATTTGATGGTTTCATATCATTGTATTCATTAACCCTTTAAAGGGGTTAGAAAAAATTTCAAAAAATTTCATCATAAACATTAAGGTTTGTGGCCCCCACAATGAAGAGCATACCTTCATAAGATGTAGGATCAAAGAATAGATTGATTTGGACAAATGGTTGGGAAGTTATGGGCTCTAAAAAATGGCAAAAACTCTCCTTATGTTGTGAAGCAAATGTCAAAAAATTGCAAAGTATGCGACACTATATATAGAGTTTTTGACATGTGTCGATGGCACCTAGTTGACACGGTTGTTGCTCACTATTTACTTTTGTTGACTTAGTCAAAACTTTCAAAATACAAGGAGTTTTTGAATGAAATTAGGGTCAAATGGAAGCTCAAAAAGATGTGAATTTTATGAGAATAGTAGAAGAAGGTTTTGGAGCCTATAAAATTAGAAAATTGAGAAAATGTTTTAGAGAATGAATTTAATGAAAGCTTTAAGGAGCACTAAGTGGGATACATAATGGGATATGCAAAAGATAGGACTGTAGCAATGTCTAAGGTAAGGGACTTAACTAACCAGACCAAAAGGGATGCAAGTGGATCCTCCCCATAGCAGGAACATGTCCTTTTTTCCCTTGCATAACATCAACTAAGGAGTCTATGGGTCCCAGAGCTGATAAGAGTTAAGGACCAACTCAAAGAATCTATCCAAGAATTCCAATACATCAAACTAATACATCAAGCATAACATAGAAAATGGTAGTGAGGTGAGTCATGGCAACATAAATGGATGACGAAGAAGGTGGAATGGAATCCCGAATTGAGGTCATAAGAAATCCCTTTGTGGATTTTGTGTTTAAAATGACCTAAGAAGATCCATCCTTAGTCTAGACCAAAACTAGCCTCTTTCAATGACTTCGCATTGCCACTCCAAGACTGATCCACCTCCTTGAGACATGAGAGTATTCCCAAAAAACAACAATCATTCCATAAGGAGAAGAAAAGAGAAGTAGGAAGTGAGAGAGGGCCTTAGTTAGGAGGGACCTTCAGGCATGGGTAACATGTCTTTCTAGTCCCATAACTATTTCTTGTAGCCCGTTTATTTGTCTAAGGGGTCTGCTTTGAATTTCCATAATGTTTTTTTGTGTGTTTTTTCTTGGATGTGAACCACACCATGCAAAGACTTTATTTGACTTCCTATTAGTGGTTGACATGGAATGGTATGTAGTGAATGAGAAACACCCAAGCACTCAAGTAAGTAGAAGAGTACAAAGAGTATTGAGTCCCCTTGAAGTCACACCTTGCAAAAACCTTTGAATCCTTCCCAATTCTGGAAACTATCAAGGTCATTAGTTAATTAAAAGTTTCTTTAATGAAAGGTACCTCAAACTTCCAGAATAACGAAAACCATAGAGTTTGTGGATGAGTGGATGTTGTGGGCTCACTACCTATTCCATGAAAAATAAACCATATCATAGTTATCCAACATTAGAATTCAAAAATAGAAACTAGACATTGACAATCATGACATTAAGCACAAATCATCATTAGTAAACAACAACAGTGGCACTGTGTCCTATGGTAATAAAGCACTTTTATTAGCAAAAATAATGAAAATTCACACTCAAACCAAACAAAGTAAAATATATAAGAAAATGTAGATTTTTCAAAAAAGATTCAAATGTATTAACAATGGTGCAAAAAAAAAATGGTGTAAAATGGACAAACTTTGAAAATAAAAAATTTGTAAAATAAATAACTTATAAATTCAAAATGTCAAAAACAAAAAAATAGAAAAACTAAGAGGCCATATAAATGATTAGCATAGATGACCATCTCCCCCACAACTGACTTGGAAGGAGGAGATCCAAAAAATTGAATGTGGTTGTCCATCTATTGAGGTGGTAGTTGCACTGGCCTGCTTGGGTTCATGGAAAAGCTTCACTTATTGGATGTTGACCAACTGCTTTTTATTCATGCTTTTAGGTTTGTAGATTATCATGGCCCTAGAGGAAAAGAGGGAAAGATTTGATCAATTATATAAGGTCCCCCAACCAACCCCCA
>MNCI01032569.1:151599-254480 GCA_015680685.1 Gnetum montanum | reverse complement strand
AGGACCTTATCTTTGGGTTGAAATTTTAGTTTTTGTATTTTGAGGTCATGTTGTTGTTTATTAAATGCCTTATGCACTTCATTTAAAGATATGGCCACTAATTAGTTTTTATCTAGCACATTCAGGTTGATCAATCTTTCTCTTTGTGTTAGACTTAGGTTAAGGTTCAGATCATAAGCCATTGAGAGTGTATAGAGCTTGAATTGAATCGAGAGCTGGAAGTTTTCTATACACTAGTTCACAGGGAGAGTAGCCAATAGGGAGTTTCCTTGTTGAGCAGTAGACCCATAGGGCATCATTGAGCTTTGTGCTCTAATCTCTCTTATATTTGCTTATGGTCCTTGTTAGGATCTTTGTAATTTCCAAGTTAGTTACCTCTACTTGACCATTGGCTTGGGGTTGATAGGCTATTATTAATTTATGTTTGACCCCTAAGCATTGCATCAACTTTCTAAAATGGCACCTATAAAATGAGTCCCAGTATCAAAAATCAATGTGCATGGCATCCCATACCTATTTATAACATGTTGTACAAATCTACAACCAGTAGATGATGTATAGTTGGTAATCACTATTGCTTTTGGCCATTTGATGTAATAGTTACCTACTATGATGATATATGTCTTTCCATTGGAGATGGATGTGATGGGGCCCATGAAGACTATGCCCCATATGTCAAAGGGCTCTAGTGGTTAAATCCATTGTTGAGGACCCTCCATTCGCATGGTCATCCCACCATCTCATTGATAGTGCTCACAAGATCAGACAAATTGGTGAACATCTCTAAAGATTATAGGCCAATAATATCCTTCCATTAGGATTTTTATGATCATGCATCTCCCTGCATATTTGCCTCCACAAGAACCTTCGTGAGCATCTTGGAGAATGTGTAGTTGATCTGTTTTAGGGACACACCAATGAACTAGGCTATCAGTGCACACCTTGTATAGGTGTCCATTAATTTCCATGAAGTATTTGACCTTATGAAGAAAATGTTGCTTCTTTCTAAAATCAAGATCTTACAACATCTCCTGAGTGAGAAGATAGGTGAGGATGGCATCGTACCATGTTGGTTCTACGGGCACTTGGTCATTGATTACTCCTGTAAAGAGGAGTTCGTTTGAAAATTGTTCAAAGAGTGGACTCTCCTCCTCTTTGTTATTGCATCTTAATCAAGAGAGGTGATTAGCAACCACATTCTTAGTCCGTTTCTGATCTACCATTGTAAGATCAAATTCTTGCAAGATCATGAGCCACCATATGATACAGGGGCTTACCATTGGCTTATTCATCAAGAAGTAGATGGCACTATGGTCTGTGTGCACAAATACTTTATAACCAAGCACATAGTACCTAAAATTTTCAAGAGCATACCCCACTGCTATTAATTCTTTCTTAGTTATGGTGTGCTTCAATTGTGCATCCACAATGCTTCAGCTTGTGCAGTGGATGTAGTATGGATATTTCTTATTTTCCAACTATGTAAGCATGGCTTTCAAAGCATAATTAGATGCATCCATCATTATGTGGAATGTTCTAGACCAGTTTTGTGCCTGTAGAGTCAGATTTTCTATGAGTTTTTCCTTCAACTGCTAGAATGCATGTTCACACTCCTTAGTCTAGATGAATAGAACATTTTTCTTTATAAGCTTAACCAATGGCTTTGCAATCTTAGAAAAATTCTCTATCAAATGCCGGTAGTAGCTAGTATGTCTAATGAATGATCTGACATCTTTAATTGTCTTTGGTTGATGTATGATTCCTTGGATGACCCTAATTTTTTCAACGTCTACCACAATCCCTTATTAAGTAATTCTATGCCCCAATACTATGCCTTCCTGGATCATTAAATGGATTTTTTGCAAATTGAGCCTAAGATTTATTTTGATACATCTTTTCAAAACTTGATCAAGGTGATTGAATGCTTGCTCAAACGTAACTTCATAGGTGGAGAAGTCATTCATGAAGACTTCCACATAACTACTGATCTACTTCTAAAAGATGCTAAGGACTAGGTGTTGAAATGTTACAGGAGCATTGCACAAACCAAATGGCATCTTACAATATGCAAAAATCCCCTAGGAGCTCATGAATGTTGTCTTGGCCTAATCTTCTGGTGCAATTTGGATTTGGTTATAGCCACTATAACCATCCAAGAAGCTATAATAGCAATGCTCGAAGATGGTGTCCAACACTTGATCCAGAAATGGCAATGAAAAATTATCATTAAATGTTATCATGTTCAATAGCCTGAAGTCGATATGTACCTATCACTTGCCACCTTTCTTTGGCACAATTATAAGTTGGCTAATCCACTCACTATTTGCAATGAGATAGATGAACCCTACCTTCAAAATTTGTTCTATTTCCTCCTTGAAAATCTACTTCAATTTGGGGTTTAGCCACCTCTGCAACTTTGTTCTTAGTTTCATGGCTAAGCTGGTGTAAATACGATGCTAGCATATTCATGGATCAATTATAGTCAACTTGGAATATGACCAAGTAAAGGTTGTTGGCCACTTATTAACCACCTTCAACAGTTTTTCTTTTTATTTAGGAGCAAGTTTGACATTGATGATAACTAGCTTGCCATTATTTAAAAATACATACTCCATGCCAGCTAGTAGGATTTTCAACTCTAGGGGCTCCTACTTGAAGTTATTAGGGATTTCTAACTCTCCCCAATAGGTATCATCTTCTTCTTCATCAGAGAGTTGGTGATGAACTTACTTGAGTTTATCCATGCCTTCGACATAAGCACATGTCAGGCTGTCAGCTGGGTCCATGCATAATGTGTTACTGTCAAAATTAGTTGTTGGCCATTGGGTGCCCTCCTATTTTATGGCTACTGCATGCAAGCACTTTTGGATATCTATTTCTTGCACACACTGAGTGCATACTTTGATAAATTTACTTTTGATAAACTATATTATGTGAACACAATTGTGACCATTATCGTTGTATGCAATGCATGGAACACACTTCTTCTATAACTTTCCAAATTCATTCTCCTTGGAAATTTCCAAGGAGAGGTTCCTTATACCCATTTGTGCATCAACCATTCTTAACCATGTCCTTCCCATAATGATGGAGAAGTCACCTTTGTAATTCTTGATCTTGATCACTAGAAAATTAGTCAGATAGGACCACCCACAAACTATGATCACAATGTCCTCCACTAGTTCCAAAGGGATAGTGATTGACTAGTCGACCAATTTTAAATAGATGTTGCTCTTCTTGAGAGGTGATAGGTTCTAGGCCTTGTACATGTCATGAGAGATGAGATTACCTCTGGAACCAAAATCAAGAAGAGCCTTGCATGGCTCATGTCCAGCAATCTACAAGTAAATGAGAGGACTTTCTAGGTTAGATCCTTTTGTGGGAAGGTTACTAGCCTTAATCCAATAAAAAACAACATGAGTTAGCATCACAATGTGAATTTGTGGTAGTGTTTGATTTGAAGGGCACTCAAATGTGTTTGATTTGGAGGATGAGGGTGTTGGAGATGTAGGGAAAATAGTCGTATTAGGTTATGAGCCTTTGGGAGGATTGTTGGATTAGAAGAAGGGCCATTTCCTAGAAAAATTATCGTAACCACCCAGTTGGAAGGCTTGTTGTAAATTCACATCCCTTGTAGCATTTTTTTGTTGTGGATGTGAGGGAATTTCACCTTACATGGATGGAGTAGGAGGTAACTAGGTCGAGGGTGGAGGGATGTGTACAAATGAATGCAAAGGGTGGTATGGATATGGGTTCTCCCCTCAAGTAGATGGTGAATGTGTTTGGTGGTACTCTAGAGGATAATAGTGATGATAAAATGATGCATGGATAGCAGAACTTCATGGAGAGACATGTTGCTGAACACAGGACCCGTATGGATCTAGTTGCTTACAAGGGTATTTCTTCCTTGGTGATGGCATTTCCCATGATTGTGGTTGGTGCCACTGTTGGTATTGCTCATATGGTTGTGGTGGAGCTCTACTTGGGTAATAAGCTTATTATTCCTGGTGGAATTACTATGGATTTCATTAAGGATAAGGCAATCGTCTCGGTGCTTGCCTATATGCTAGTCATAAATTCAAAGCATACACCCTAGAATCTTGTAAGTGTGACATCACAAGGCAACATCCTTTTGGATGTTCGTATTGATAGATGTCATAACTAGTATCATCTTCTAAGTCTATCTCCACAACTTATTCTATTACAGCAACCTTGCCATTACCTCTTTGGTAGGCATGTTCAACTTCTTTTCATCTCTTGTATTCATGACTACTATTCTATTCTTTGGATGCTTCTGTAATTTTTAGAGCTATTTAGAATTTCTCATCTAAAGAGTTCCATAATTTATCAACCTTTGCCAAAATATCATAAACATATTTTTGTATAAGCAAGGTTTTTCTATTTACCACCTCGTCAAGTGGTGCATCCTCCTCCTCATAAAACTAAACCTTCCTTTTCCTTATGGAAGGATCCCTATTATACTCTTTTGCACTTTCCCTTTTTTCCAACTCGACTTCCTTTTTTGCTACCTATTCTATAAGCCTATGGATTTGATGGGCTCTTAATTCAAAGATTCTCCCTTGGACATAACTAAGGGTTCTTCTTGTTTCTACTCTGAGCCCATCGATGATGTGGCAGAGTTGTTCCCTTTGAGAATATTCATGGCCAGGGCATTGATGTAAGAGAGAATAATATCTAGCCATGTGGCATCCAAGGTTCATGTATTTCTTGTTTCTAGCCTTGGATTTTCCTACTCAGGTTGGATACTCTATAGTACATTTGGTATTTGTCATTAAATAGCTCAAGCATTGTACTCCATCAACGGATAGATTCCAACTCTAAAGACCAGTACTAGCTTTCAACTTTCTGGATGAGTATCTTATGGAAAAGCTTGAGTCTCTGCCAATCATTTTCAATGTTCTATAAGGCACAAGCATCATGGATAGCTTGTAGATGTGTTTACGAATTAGAATTGTATCCCCCCTCAAATCTTGAAATATTGTTCATATCTAAGTGCTTGATTCGACTATCTTTCACATGCCTAGTTGGAATCTTTACTACCTCTGCAATGTTAAGCATGCTTCAAGTTGCCAATAGAGGCTCATCATCATCATTATCATGTTGTCTCTAATGATGTCCTCTATTACCCTTATGTTTGGCAGTTTTTTCAATCATTATTATCTCATTGATCACTTGAAATACCACCAAATCTAGACTACAACGTCCCAGCTACAAATTTTAGCAAAGTGTGGGAACTCTGCTTAACTCTTTTGTAGAGTGTAGAGAGTGTAGTCTCCTAGAGCGTAGTCAATTAGAGGGAAAAATTTTGAAATTTTGCCTAAGTGTTTAGACTATGGTCTTTCCCAAGCACACCATTCCAAAATGTAGACAACATAGTTAACATAAGGCCAGTCTTGCAAGTTTTGCCAAGTCCTGGGACTATGCTCACCCTAGTTAGGAGTGTAGTCACCTTCCAGAGGAGCATAGCTAGCAAGGACAATCTCCAACAGCCTCCATAGTGTAGCAACAATGCTTAGCTTAGCTCCAGAATGTAGTCAACTTAGCTTCAGCAAGAATAGTTGGCAAAACACTTCTTTTCTATATCCCCTTTTGCCCCAAAATTGTAACTACTCTCAACCCCACACAAGAGCATGGGGAGCATAGTTTCGTAGAGTGTAGTCTCTAAGTTTCATTTTTTAGGTACCTCGTGGTCCTCTTGGTGTACACACATGGTTGGTAGTGTAGTCATAGTCTCGCAGAGTCCAGTAGAGCACAACAAAGTGCAACACCATCAACACCATTAGCCCCATCAACACACCACATGAATGGTAACTACATTGAGCATAGTCCTAGTCATCCCGTCCACCACATGGTAGCCATCCTACATTCCCTGCTAATCCTAAACCTATAAATACTAGCATCTTTAATGTAGTAAGGGTGTGACGTCATATGCAAATTAAGGGCATATTAGTGAACCAGCGAAAGGGTGAAGTTGCAAACCATCACAAACCCCCTACAGTCCAACAAAACACTGCATTCGGTAGTACACCATGGTAGTCAACTCAGTAGATGTAGACACCTCGACAAAATACCAGTCTTCATGGTTAGATAACCCAAGGACTGTGACTACCTTGTCCACCTCTGCCTATTGTAGACCACATACCTTCTAACCCCCTTCTTAGTGTTAACTATGCTCAACCCCATTTAGTGTGGTACCCTACTTCATTCTCTCTATTTCTTGTTATTCTTTCCATTTTATTTACATTTTTCATTGTTTTACTACGTAGTCATGCTTGAAACCATGCTCAAGTGGTAGTCCTTGTGCATTAACACTGTCCACCTTGCTAAAACCCTTGACTATGCTATCCCCCTTGAGTGCTTGTAAGTACGTTCAACCCCATTGACACTACAAACATGGCAAACATCACTTGCACCCTTGGCACTATCTCACATTAACATCATAGCTAACCACATTGCACGCTCGTTGCATCTGGTAAGTCCCTATTCAATCAATCAAACCATGTAAGGTGTCATGTCTTTGCCTCCATTCTGCCCCTGTGAGGATTTAGGACTAGGCTATGTACCTATGGACCTCAGTGTTCCAACTGCTAATGTTCTTGATTGTTATATTTTTTGGCACTAGAAGGAGGGCCAAACCACTTTTTCAAACTCTGTTGTGGTTGTCTTGCTTGCTCTCTACATCGCAATTGTTGGCTTTAGGTCAGTGTAGACTATAACACCCCTATGGACCTACTATGTGCATAGTAGTAACTAGATCTTAGGCCAATATTGGCATTGTCTATTAACCTATTGGTGTAGACTAGACCTTGTAGTCAGTCCTCCAAGACCCTATGTAGTAATCCAAATCACACTTTCCACTATTTGCTAAATTCTCATCATTTTTAGTTGGAGCATAGTCATCTCTAGTATAGCCAACATCGTTTGCTCTTCGAAATGGAGAGTGTAGTCAGTGTAGTCAATGGTGTTAGTTGGGGAAGGATCAATTTCAATGTAATCCATAGTGTTTCACAACCAGCAGCCTTTGTAGTTCCCCCTATCACTTGATCTATGTCCATGAACCTAGATCAACCTTTGGTGTTAGTTTCAAGCATACTAGACGTCTTGCCCATCTAATAGGAGACTAGGATTAACATCCCTGGGACTCCTGTAATGGTAGGATGAAGGCAATCCAAATGTGCTACGATGCTGAGTGGTGTGTAAAGGTGTTGCTAAGGTGCAAAGTGTTCTGCAGATGTGGGGTGCTCCAAATGCCTCAAATGCCAAATTATGCTCAGGTTTTCCAACCGAATGTAAGGATTGCCAACTGTGCTTTTGATTTGTCAACCCATAAAATGTTAAATGCAGAGGAATTTATAGGATTAAAGTTGACATGAAATGTGGGTGCCACATGGAAAAAGGGGTAGTTGAGGCTACATTAACCCAACTACGCTCCCACTAGATCAATTGGTGCTACACTTTGATGTGCTCCAATGGATGCCAAAACTACCAGACTATGACTACACTACCAAATTGCATGTGCCAAAGTTGAAAAGACTGCAATGTACCTACAAACAATGGACAATAGTGTAATTTGGAAGCTATTCTCTAGGACTATGCTCTCCCCTCTTTCGAGTGGAATCAAGCATAGGTACAATTTTGGGACAAATGGGAGGTGCAAAAGAAATGCAAATTGTTGATCTTACTTTCTGGAGGAATGTTGAAGCTAAGATGAAGACCAGTGTCAAGATTTTAAAGCTTTTGGAGACTATGCTACATTGCTACACTAGCTACACTTTGGAGTGTAGCCCAACAGTTAGGCAAATTCTACAAAAATTGAAGTCCAGTGCCAACTACACTAAGTATGCTCTAGAGCGTAGCAAGAAAAGTGAGAGCGTAGCATTGAAAATTTGAAAAAATTGGCAAAACTTTCAATCCGCATCTGGGTTACACTGGCTATGCTCTAGAGCATAGTAGAAGGGGTAGCCTTAGGAGTTAGAAAATTTACCAAATTGTTTCTTCCATTCTAAGCGAGCTTAAAAACTCCTGGCTTGACACTTAGGTAAACTAGCCACTGAAGTGCATGCTACGCTCTAAAGTGTAGTAAGGAGAATGGGAGTGTAGTAAGGAGAATAGGAGTGTAGCCTAACATTTAGAAAAATTTTTACAACTACTATTGAAACTTAGAAAATTTTGCAAATCTGGCTCTATGGTGCATGCTATGCTGACTATGCTCTAGAGCGTAGTCCCAATAATGGAAGCATGGGCTAAGCATTTAGAAAAAATTTACCTCATATTGACACTTAGAGAAATTTTCCTTTGAGGTGCTATCACTCGAATTTGGTGGTGTTTCATATATCCCTTCCTCATTTGATATCATCCTGCTCACGGAGCCTTATCATTAGTTGTTAGCCTAGCTCATCCGAGCATGTGAGCATGACATAGTAATAGACTATGAGGAGCCTCTACAGGAGGAAAAGGATGAGTTTGAAGCTTTCTTCAAGCATTTGCACTCTTTTCACACTATCTTCTAATGAGTGATTCCTAGTTTGGCTCCTCCTTGGTCTTGTTCACCCATTCTCCTCAAGATGATTATAGCACCAGCATCACCTTCCTACTCTGCCAGGCCTAGGCCAACTTTTGCGATAGCAATGCATCAAACGTAAAACACACATTATGATGTAGTGACTCCCCTTGAATTACCCTTCATGGCATCATCGTAACCCACTCAGCCATCTCTGCACATAGCAACTGCACTAACTCTAGCACACATCAACGTAGCGCTTGTTTGTAGGCCCCAAGCAACTCAAGCACCTTATGTCTTGCCTTTTCGTCAAAGCCTTGAGCATCGACCCAACCCACATGGGCATTTCTTGGCCCAATCACTATCTCCATATCATAGCCAACACATTAAGCACATCGTGCAGTTCTACAACCTAAAACCATGCCATGGACCACATAGCCAATCTAAAAATAGATAGCACAACTAGCATAGCCAATTGGAGCATCTCAAATCTTAGACCAGACATTTCAAATGATTCAAAGCTTGATAGAAGAGGTGAGGTAACTCAAAGATGCCTCCTTTAAAATTGTCAAAGTGGTGAACTTCTATGAAGCTGACCCTATAAGTCTTGTGGTCCCACCTCTAACTCTTCCAAATAGAGTCTCACTACATCAATTCACAAAATACAATGGCAAAGGATATCCTAATGCTTATTTGACCACATTTAGGTTAGAGTGCTTATTGTTGCAAGCATGGTTGCATGCCATCACATGCGTGTTCGCCATGTCACTAACTAGCAAAGCATTAGACTAGTACCATGCATTGCCCAGAGGATCTATCTCCTCTTTAGAGGACCTCTTGAGCCAATTTGTAACATGCTTCAAATATAATTTGAAGTCAGAGGTAACCTTAGACCAAATAATGCAAGTCAAGCAAGGCCACCTAGAGTCAGTGTAGAAGTTCATTCAACATTGGAGTGCCTTGCTAAATGAAATACAAGAGCCACTAGTTGAAGCACATCTCCTAGCCATTTTCAAGGATGTAGTCAACGACTTTATAAAGTCAAAACTATATTACTTGGGCCTACAATCCCTAAGCCATGTCTTTGCTTAAACGAAAAGCATAGAATACATGGTAGAAGCTAGCAAAGACTTGGCCTATGTGGCCTACAAGAGCTAGCATGCAAGCAGAGACAAAGATAAGGGAAAGCAGAACCCAATGGTGGCAATTGTAGCCAAAGAGGCCAAAGCAACCAACTAGGGGCAAAAGGCTAAGCAGCCCAAAACCTTGGCTAACAACTAATTTACCAACTCTAGCGCTAAAGTAATCAATTAGCCTACATCCTTAATGGCCACAGTGCAAGTTGTTCAAAGGTCCAACTATGAGCTCAAGAATCGCTCTAAGTATGCCCCGTTGCCACTAAAGCCTTCAAAGTTGCTAGACCAACTGTTAAAAGCCAAATGCATCCAATACAAACAAATGTCTGAGGTTTCCTATAAAAATCATGATAGATATTACGAGTTGCTAGGAAATCCTACTTTGGCGACACCAAACGAGCCCCTATTCCCAAGATATTTTAGGCTAAACCAATTTTGCCATTACCACTAATTACTCGACCATAGCATGGATTTTTCCTAGCCTTGCAAGATGACTTGCAAAGGATAATTGATAGAGACGAGCTAGTACTCAATACTATAAACCGGATCAGGCCTCTAAACATAGATGATGTTGGCTATGTCATAAATGTTATCAGTATTGATGATGATCTAGAACTAGTGCAACAACCATTCATGGTCTAGATGCTTTATGGTAGTGAAAGGATCCCTTTGGCCTCCACAGGTTAAAGGCCCTTTCCTTATTAGAGTGCCATCCCAAGCATCCAAAATGGCCTTCATAGTTAGGGTTCCCCTACATGTCACATCAATAGCAATTTTTTAGCAATCCTTCATCATCAAAGTATCACAACATGCTAGCCCCTCACTTGCTTGAAGCCTAGTAGTAGGCAATGCATTGGTCCCTTCTTTTCTAAAGGCCAACCTTGCTAGCAACATTGGCAAACCCCTAAGGTGGCAACATAGGAGACCCAACGAGCATCTTGCAAATAAAACGATTAGGCAACATTGAAAGCAAAGATCATTGGGTCCACCAAAGCTAGTTCCTATATCTACAATTCCTATGGCCAAAACAATTGATGAAGCCACAACGAGCAAATCACAAAGGAGCATTGAGGCCCCTAATCAAGCCAACCAAACAAAGCCTAAGTCACCTCCTTAAGAAATCTATCTCTTGGGCTGCATGAAAGAAGTTAAGGCCAACAAAAACATAGCTAATGGCAAGAACTTTGTTGATGCATTTACCTAGGTCGAATAAGTTCTTAAATAGAAAAATACAACATTGAGCTTGTATGACTTGATCATGACCTCATCAACCCACTGCAAAGCACTAGTGTAGATGTTGATCTCTATCCCTAATATGAAGGACATCCCTATAGATAAGACCTCCATCCATGAAGTGATGCTACCCCTTACACCACAAGAATCAAGTTGCACATCCCTAGCATTTAGAGATGTAGTAATTAAGGTTGATCCTGAGAGGGATGAGGTCATAACAACTCCTATGTTTATTACTATATAGGTTGGGCAATGCAAGATCTGTAGAGTGCACGTTAATGAAAGAGCAACCACAAACGTAATACCATACACTGTCATGGATAAGCTAGGCCTCATAGATCAAATTAGGCCAACAAAGACTGCATGCTTGAAATCCTTCAATGGTTCATGCATCACTATTACAGCAAATTTTGTAGCAGGGGAGAAATTCCCCACCACTGTCATGTTCATTGTTATAGAAGAGATGCTAGGCTTCAACTTAATAGTGGGTAGACCTTAGCTGGTGTAATTACAAGCTATCTCCTCTCTAATTCATCAAGAGATCCACCTTCCATGCAAAGGTGGTGAATTTATCATCCATGGTGATAATGTCACCCCCTTAGCCATTAGCAATGTAGACATGGAGCAAGGGTTGGAGGTTGAGTTTCTTGATGATGCACCCACAGCAAACAATGAGACACATGAAGCAGATACAACTGAAAGAGCAGTAGAAGTGAACAACCTCCTGGAGGATGCCCTTTGTCATAGCAAGTGAAGGTTAAGGGGATTATTGGATAGTATAATACAAACCCTACGTGCCTGCTAACCCACACTGGGTTAGGAAGCAACTATGCAACTAAGGTAATCCCTTAGTTCAAAATGCACTAAGTGCTTACCCACTACTCACATATGTACACCTTGTATTTTACTTTATGCTTGTGTTGCATTTGTTTTGCTATTAGATTAGCATTGTAGCATGTTACTTGCATTTAGCTTGATTGCTTAGATGATGCATTGGTTTGCTTAGTTTATGCATTTATTTGCTTTGTTTACATGTTTACTTGCATAGTTTACATTTTCTACAGCTTGAAATGGATTTAAACTACCACCTTGGTTGGGAATGGTCTTAAACTACCACCTTGGCCTACCATGGCCTTAAACTGGATGACCCACAGCTCGCTACAGCCTAAAAATGGTAAACCATATCACCTTTAACCTTGAAACAATGGCCTAATATGGCCTTAAATTGGCAACACACAGTTCAAAATGGCCAAAAACTAGCATCGACCCTCTCACTATGCCCTTAAATTGGCATGAAGCCTATCAAGGCTTTAAACTGACAACAGTCACTATGGCTCACAATAGCCTAAACTCACTACAGCTTGTAATGGCCTAGACTCGCTATGGCTTGCAATGGCCCAGTATTACTATCGTTTCATAACTTTAGGCTAGCGTAACAGATCTTTGCTACATTAATTCATCACTTAGGTATATTAGCATAGGTTACATTATAAGGATAATCATAGTAAAATGCGATAAAATCATCATATAACCATAAAGTTTGCACATTACACTTAGCAAATAGTCATACATAACAAATTATAGCATGAATATTAATACATAGCCATAATATAGCATGAGTAGAATTACATAGCAAAAATATAGCAAAAACCCTTGTGGGAGGTACATTTGGTCATGCTCAGCTAGTAGCACTAGGTGGAGGTGGAGGTTCTGCTTCCTCTACCAAGTCGCTAGGGCCTTTAGCATCGCTTGGTACCTACAATAGTCAAAAATAAATATATGTAATTAGTCATACATGTAGCAAGATAGCTTAAAAAAAAAAGCATAAAAAATAACATAGCAAAAAGGAACTTTGGAGGGCCCCAAATCGATGAGCTCTGGAGGTAACTTTCCAAGGCTAGCCTTTAGAAGATGGAGGATTTTGGATTTGGAAAGTTTCATCCAATCTTCCTAGCCAAAGTCAATGCCTGCAAGGGTCTTGCCTTTGTCCATGGGAGTCCATGAGGGTGGCTCCATGAAAAATGTGGCAAAAGAGGCCTCTCTAGAGGAGGTGATGATCTACATCATAGGAGAGTCACTCATGGCCATATGCTATGCAAACATGTTATATGCCTGCTTCCCGTTAGTCACCTCAAGAAACATCTCAAGGTGGTAGCATTCAGCAAACTCTTCCTTATACCATTGAAAGTATGGATCACACTCCCATTTGTATTGATGCTTATGAGTTTTCTACGTCTGTCCCCACTTGTAAAAATTTGTGCTATAATTTTTCTAGTCCTGGTTTTTATGAACAGGAAAGTCCATCTAGAGTTTCTACTTTACCAACTTCCACATCACCTCATTCTTACCTCTAAGTATGATCTAATACCTAGCATACTCAATCTCAGGGTGTGCCAGGTGCCATCTCTCTATAGCCTAGCCACCATAAAGTCATACCTAGATTGAAGGTCCTTGATCTTCTCATCCTGGCTAGCCACTTTCTCCTACCATTTATGCACATGTTTTCATAGGTGCTCATTCGAACACTTGCAGACCCATAATGACTTTGCACAAGAAAGTACACACTTTTTAGATGTCTCATACATAAGATGAGGCACCTGATCAACCTTAGGAGGAAGATCAGGTAGAGCATCGACCTTTGTGACCTTGCTCGGATCCCATTGTAGCTTAGGACCTATAGGCATATAACAACTAGCCAACCTTAGCTAAAAACTAAGCATTTGATCACTAAGTAGGATAACATGCACACATACATAATTTTGGATCTTCTTGTCACAAGTGATCCACCATGTTCTTGGCAACACCTTCCATGAAAGCAAATTTATTTGGCATCTCTACCCATGGCTCCATGCAGTAGGTTGATGTAGGATTGCTGGCTATAATACAAAAATGCAATTAGCACATGGCCTAGTATAGCATAAGGTACAAGAGTAAACAAGGGAAGATAAGTGACAAAAAAAGTAGATTACCTAGTAAGCCCTCAAGCGTGAGTGCATGGGGCTCACCTAGGTGCGTAGCATCAAACAAAGTATCAAAGTCACCCTCATTAAGGTGGAGCAACCCCTATTCTTCCAATTGCTAAAGGGTCTCCACTACCTAGTGGAGCTCATCTCCATGAGCTACCTCCTCCTCAACCTGAGGGAGGGCTTCCTTCATTGCCACTTCAGCTACTGCTCTCACAGCCCTCTCTTTGTTTTCTACAACTGACACATATATGCATAAAGCATAGTATCATTATCTAATTAACATTATAGCATAAAAACAACATTAAAAAATATATGCATAAATACAACTAAAGCATCTAGCATCTATGCATACCAACCTACAACATCCTCACGCAAACCTTATAGCTTGATGTGGATCTTTTTGTTGTTTGGCTTCATGACCTCGAAGGCAACCTTCTTTTGAGGTCCCGACCTATTGATCTTAATCTTAGACAATCCCACCACCTCTGCTATGTATCAATTTGCCTTGCTTACATTCCTAGTGCCAACTAGAGAACCCTCATCTACACTATCACATAAATAATATGAGTGCCCCATGAGAACCTTGGTCATTACTAATAGTAACTCATCGATCCCCTCCGGGGGGTCCTACATGTGTATGATTGAAAACATGTGTTTGAATCATAACCTAGACAACTAATCATGATCTTTCACCACCCATCATCCATCATCCTGCATAACCAAAAGCTTTGCAAACCTTTGCAGGTATCCCCTAAGAATGCAAAGTGCACGTGGAACCTTACTTTGAGGTTGAACCAGAGTCTGGAAATCTCTGCATGCAGCATGATGGCTATGTACCTAGCCCAGTTAAATATCATACTCTCTAGCATCACCTCTTTCATCACCCATGCCTATTCTACCCCTAGGATCTTTCCTTAGGAAAGCAGCTTTGGAAAGGCACAAGTGCAAAAAAGAGGGTAGAGCTCCCACACCTCAAGCATCTGCACATCTTTGATTGACATGCCTTTGTGAGAGAAAGTGGCCCTTAAATAGTTATTGATCTCCTCTTTGTAGTCCACCTTTTTACTAGCCTTATCAATAATCATCAGGTCATCAATAAGGACACCAATGAGATTAGCAAAGAAAGCTTCGTTGGGGTCCAGCACTACCATCACACTACACATCTGAGTGACAAACTACCTAACATTGTTGCTAAAGGAGTCAATGATGGTAACCATTTCAGCCACTGGGACACTCAAGATAAGGGGTAAGAATAGGTCCACTAAGGTAGCATGCATGAGCCAAGCTATCAATGCCTCTCTCACTTTGTGGCATAGCTAGTGTTGTGCACCCTCTACATCCCCATATTTTATGATGAGGGTGGCTTTTGTGTGACCTGTGGTGATCACTGTCACCTTGGATGAGGCAACCATTGTTGTAACATGACGCAAAATAATGTTAGCACTTCATCATGCAAATAAGGCAAACTAAAGGGCATATACACAAGCACATGAGCGAAAAACATAGATACACATGTGATACAAACGAAGTATGAGAAAAGGGTGGTGCTATAGACATCTCCTTGATGTTAATCTTACCAACAACTCACTCCTCATCTAACTAGCCATGGGTCCTACATCACTTGTACATCCTTAGGTGTCGAGAGATGCAAGTCTCCAGATCATGCCCTAGCTGCTCAATCATAGCTACCCAAACATTTGTGTTGGCTGAGAATACCTCTAAGGTAGTGCAGGTTAAGGCTAGAGCATCTGGATCATCATGAAAGCCATCTTCATCAACTCTGAACCTAGCATCAACCCTAGAACTTTTAGTGATTTAACATGAACAAGTAGCATAAAACACTGCAAGAGCCATAGAAGTACTTACTCTTCAACGCAGTAGATGTTCCACGCAAATTCTGGAATAGAGTATGCAACCATTGTATGAAAAAAAGGATGTTGCCCTTGTTGTAAAAAGCAAGCCCCATCATGCATCATACTTTGGATAGCTGACAAATTTCCTTAGGGCATTTGCCTGAGCCTCCTACCCCATCAATTTTTGTAGGAAACTTATTTGAGACAAACTTTAGAATGTTTTGGTTAGCCCTAGGTAGTAGCATCTTAGTGATATCACTGGCAACCTCAACTGCTAAGTGTGACCACATGATCATACTAAACTACTACAATAGGTACTCCAGGAACTCCCAAGCTCCTAGCTAGAATCACACTACCTTATGATCCACTTGCATATTTTATGCAAGAATGTTAGGAATAGTTCACTCATGTAAGACATGATGCCCATGAGCTCAACCACAATTAGAATAGGCTTCAACAACACCCTGCAGTCATCAAGCAATAGGAAAAGTGTTAGCATACATGCGTAGATGTAAATTTTGACATACATATAATAAACTACTAACATAAATTAGCAAAGTACACAATTTTGACAATACATCTTAGGGCCTCGTAGGTGTAGGACATCAATTAACTCATTCAATGTGCCTGGCACTTACTAGGATACAACACATTTTTATAGGTTTAGCATTGCACATAACTAACAAAATTTTGGCTAACTTTGGACTACCCCAACTACGCTCTAGAGCATGGAGAGTGTAGTCCCAAAGTGATAGAAATTTTCGTGAACACTTGGCATCAACCTAGTAACTATGCTCTCAATGAGTGGAGAGCGTAGTCCCAGCCACAGCCATGGAGAGCATAGTCTCCACATAACATCATGCCTACTAGCACTACCAAGTCCTACTATAGCCCTCTACCATTTCCCATGACTAGCACCTAAGGCACGATCAACAACAACCCCCAGCACAGGTAGAAAACACCAAGGAGACACCCAAAACCCTTAGAGCAAAGTGTCACAAGGTTGAAACCCTCATGCGTAGGAGTGAGGTGACAACCAATGAGAAGGCAAAAGTGACACATAGTAGAGTTCCCCACGATGGTAGACACAACCCACAAAACCCTGAATTACATCAACGGTGCTAGCGCCCTTGTGCTTGTGATCTAGAGCATAGTTCATAGGGCTACCCTTGTACAACCAAAAAAGGGAACGTAGAGATAGATTACCACCTTGCCCCCCACCATGCCAACCCTAGTGTTTCTTGTCATTGTCAAATCCTAATGCCAATGTCAGCAGTGACCCCCCCTTTCAACTGTGCCATAGAGCATAGTCTGCAAGACCCTAGACCTTGCATAGACCAGAAGAAGAAAGCGAAACCCCATCTCCTCTCCTACCCCCAGCATTGAATCCACAACCCAATCGATGCCCAAAATCCCAACTAAGGTAGAAACCTTCCCTAACACCACACCGCATCACAAATGGCACACAGGCATGAAGGCCACCACCATAGTGAAGCATAGGTGGTGCTATGAGACTAATCTCCCCAAATACTTTTGAAACGAAAAAAACAAGAAACAAAATAGAGGCAAGGGGAGAGTGTAGTCGGTGTACTTAACCAATGTAGACAACCTCCTCTCATCAACACACACTTGCAGTAGGCAGCTTAGTGCCCTCTCTCCTTCAGCAACATTCGTCAACCTCAGGTGAAGGCATGCACTTTGATGCATAATCATTTTCACGAATATGCTCTCAATTGGAAGCAACAACCAAGGCAATAGTAAGACTACGCTTCCAACATCACGGTTAAAGGTAGAAATGATGAGTTATTGTAGTAAAATCATGTTTATATACTCTCTTGATGTCATTAATGATCCACCAACCTAGGACTATGTGCACCACTAAGTACCCCACTACCGAGTGTGGAAAGTGTAGTTGGGTGAGAGTGTAGTCAACCATCATGAGCCCAAAAAAATTATTTTTCACTATCCTACAAATGTGCACGTTAACCCCACTCCCAAGCATGACTAGCCCTCCCTATAATGGCATGTTTTGTGCACTCGAAGTCTACTAAGACCTAAAACTAGCACACATATGGCTTGCTGGGGCCTAAAAATAGCACAAACATGTTTACCTCCCATGGCAACTTACATGCATGCTCAAGCAAATTTCATTAGATTTCTTTTCACATTCATGCATATTAACTTTGTCAAATAGGTGTCACTTGATGTTTTTCTAGTTTATTTTGCAGGAACATGACATGGCTATGCAAGAGCAAATCTTCTCACCTTTGGTCCTTATGTGGCCTTATGGTGACATTAAGTAATGCATTGATCCTCATTGCCTAGACCTCAAGCCTATAGCCTACAATTAATACATGGCATCCATAGAAGCACCACTAGACTGACGAGACCATCTAGTTGAGTCCCTCAACCTAGAGATAAGGGACATCACAGAGGATTCCCTTGTCAAGATCCTTGTGGAAATGCACAACGATGAGGCAAGAATGTTAAAACTAAGCTCCTTGCTAGAACCCTAGCATGCTCAAGACATTGCTAAATTATTTAATAGTAACATCAAAACATTCGCATGGTCATATAAGAACATGCCAGGCCTAGATCCTTAGCTAGTCCAACCTAACATCATCCTTGATCCCTACATCAAACTAGTTAAGCAAAAAGTATGCAAGGTTAGACTTGAGGTGGTGTAAGCAATTTGTGATGAGATCACCAAGGTTTACAAAGCTTGTTTCATTTGGGCTATTGATTATGTAGACTAGGTCTCCAACATCATGGTTATGCCCAAGAGAAATGGAAGTATATGCATTTGCATCGACTTTTGGGACCTAAACAAGGTAACCATCAAAGACGATTTTTTGTTGCCCAATATCAATCAACTGATCAATACCATGGCTGGACATGCCTTATTGTCCTTCATGGACAGGTTCTCAGGCTACAATCAGATTAGCATCCACCCTGAGCACTAGCTTAATACAACCTTCATGACCCCCTACGATACGTTTTGCTATACAATGATGCCTTTTGGACTAAAAAACATAGGAGCAACATACCAACATGAAATGACATATATCTTTAGTGACTACATGATGAGTTTTCTCAATGAATACATGGATGATATTATAGTTAAGTCCAAAATGGCCCACAACCACACAAATGACTTATACTTAGTGCTTAAGTGCTGCCTAAAACATGAGCTTAGGTTAAACCCCAAGATGTGTGTTTCTACAATCAGAATGGGTAGGATGCTCAGCTTTGTAGTATTTGAAGTAGGTATACACATAGATCTTAATAAGGTCAAGGCCATAACCAACTTAGCACCACTAGCTAACCTTAAGAAGCCACAAGGGTTACAAGGTAGAATACAATTCATATGTTGGTTTATCCCCCAATTAATCGACAAGCTACAACCAATGCAACATTTACTCAAGAAAGGAGTCCACTTCAAGTGGACAGTTCAATGCTAACAAGTGTTCAACAACATTAAGCAAGAGCTAGCACAACTACCTATGGTTCACCCTCTATGAGGAGATAAGCCTTTTTACATCTACCTTGCCATTTCTAACATGTCCATTGCTTCTCTGATTAGCCAAAAGTGAGATGATGGCATAGAGGTCCCAATCTACTACCTAAGCCATGCATTAGTAGCCCATGAAATAAGATACAACAACAAGGAGAAGTATTACCTTGCCCTAGCCTTCTCACTAAAGAAATGGAGGCATTACCTCATTTGCAACTAGGTTAACATCATTTGCAAGAACAACATACTTTGAACTATAACAACACATATCTATGAAAGCAATCACATTGCATGGTGGAAAGTAATAACAATAGAGTTTGACCTGCATTATATTGTGCATGCCTCAACGAAAGGTCAGATAATAGTTACACAACTCACGGCTTCACCAGTAGATGATCAAGCTACCATAGACCCTAAGTTCCCAAATGAGCATGTTAGCAATATTAGCCAAGTGCCTAACAATTATGAGGCACTCCTACATTTTGATGAAGCTAGAACCTCTTGAGGGGATAGCATTGTTGCTATTATCATATTTCCCTCTTGGGAAATCTAACCCTTCACATATCATTTCACATTTCTTTGCACCAACAACATGGCGGAGTATGAAGGTCTTCTCTAAGGCATCCTTGCAGCATGCAACCTAGGGATCTAACGCATAGTGATCCGAGGTGATTCACAACTAGTGGTCAATCAGGTAATAGAGGTTTATGCCTACAAAGAATAATAGTTACAACCTTACTACAACCTGGCAAAACACTTGCTCCAACACTTTGTAGTTGTTAATGTCCAACATGTTCCCTAAAGTAAAAATGTTATTGCTGATGCACTTACAACATTAGCCCTTAGCATAGCACCTTGCATGATTAATGCATTACCCAACTCCATGGTAGATTGTACTACACCTATCATGCAATCCATCGAAGATGCATCCATAGCCACAATTAGCACCACCCACGAAAAAGAGTGGTACAATGACATCAAGGCATACCTTCTATAAGGTGAGCTCTACAACACTTAACTGTTGCTCAAAAGGACATAGTATGTAAATGTTCATGATAGTACATCATTGTAGGTCATAACATGTTATGTTGTAGATCCTTCAATGGCATACTGTTAACCTAGGTAAGAAAAATCAAAGCAAAAACAATCGTTGAGTAAGTCCATGAAAGACTGTGTGAAGGTCCCATAGCATCTAGGGCAATGACAACAAAAATCAGATGGATAGGCTACTATTGGCCTTACCTGAAGAGCAACTATGCCTAAAAAGTTAAAACATTTAACACTTGTTAGCAGCATAGTAACTTGATGCATGTGCCACCAACTGAATTGAATACAACACAAATCATGTGGTCGTTCCAATGCTGGGGCTTAGACATCATTGAACCCATAACGCCTAAGTCTTTCATAGGGCATAGCTTCATAATAACTACAATAAAATATTTTACCAAGTTGGTCGAAGCTATTTCCCTTAGGAAGATGACATTGTTGCAGGTTTTCAAGTTTGTGTTAAACAACATAGTGACTTGTTTCAGCTTACCCATGATGATAGTGACAAACAATGGACCACAATTTAGCAGTACCAAAACCAAAGCTTTTGTGAGCACTTTGGCACAACTTTTCAGTGCCATACCAAGTGGAGGCCATAAACAAGGTCATCATCAACCTCCTTAATGAAACACCACTAATTTTGGCTTAGCACTTTGAAAATGACTCAAGCCCTTTCAAGCTTTCGGGAGGGAAAATTTGACTAAGGCATGGAACTCAAGTCCAGCTTGCTCACACTGTCAAGCTAGCTTACCCTCAGTGTGAACAACTCTAACAATTTCAAAGTCAAGTAAAAAATGGTCCAAATTTGAGGATGCAAGCCATCCTCAAAAGCCACTAATGTCCACTCCAAGTCTCAGCATTTAGAAGTCCAAATTTCAAGCTAGATAACATAGTTTTTGCATGTCACGCTGCATGTCATGCTGCAGCGTGACTTCAGCGTGACCAACTTTTGGAGCCTCAAACTCAAGTCAAAATGACTTGATTTCAAGGGTGCAAGTCATCCTCAAGGTTCACTACTGATAATTGTGGGTCCCAGCCTCCAGAATGCCAAATTTCAAGCTCAAAATAGCAAGTTTTTACATGTCATGTTGCATGTCACGCTGCATGTCTTGCTGCAGCGTGACTGCAATGTAACCTACTCAAAGTGATCCAAGACATGTCATGCTACATGTCACACTGCAATGTGACAGACAATGTGACCTACTCAAAATGGGTCGAAACAAGCCAATTTTAGCTCAATTCAGCAATCAATCAGGCATCCTGTAGTGGTCAAAGCGGTCAAACCCAAGATCCAGAAGTTTAAAGCGAGCCAGAGTCAATTTTTCTTGATTCCATTGTAAATTTTCACTTGTGGGGTTTTGCCAGGCCCTCACAATCTAAATTGTATGTATTTCCATAGGCTTGAGTGACCCACACATTGTAAGATACGATGCACCTGGTCCATAATGTAGCCTGCCGACACATATCCAACTCATGCATAGTTGTCCATTGGACACGTGTCACCTGATCTGCTTTCTTCTCATCTCCTAGCTGTTGATTCCATTCTCGAATTCTGCACCTGAGCCTAACCCAACCCTATAAATACCTTGTAAATTCACATAAATAGGGTTGGAAATTTTTGAGGTAAACAGCTTAAAAAAATCAGACCAATGATCCTTGGGTGCTCAACACACTCTAACTCCTAGCATCTAAGCACATCACATCACATCATCTCGGGGCTTGGCGCTTGACCTGCCATCTACATGTGTAGCTATGCTTTGACCAGTGCACATCTTTTCTATGCAATACAATATAACTCATTTTGCCAGCCATTATTCTGTTTACTATGTTTTTGCATTCGGTTTACATTTTATTTACATTTTGATTACGATACCGATTTCTATTTACATTTCATGCATTTAAAGATTTAGTTACGATAACCCCAGTGCAAGGCATAGTTTTTGCTCAGGAAAGTCCTTGTGTGATTTGCGTGTAGACCATCCAAGGCACTCTTCCTTTGTTTACTTTTCTAGCTTGCCCTTGGGAAAAGGCAAGGTCCGCTGTGTTTTCCCGATGATATTTTGGTGTTTATTTTCCTTCTAGCCTTACACCGATGATTTAGGTCAGTATAGTAAATTGGTGCTAGAAGGAGGGCCCGACTTGCTTCTTGTCTGTTAAAATTTCGATCACGCTACCTGTCAAAACTTATTCATCTTTTCCCTATGATTCACCTTGTTGTAGTTGTTATGCTGCATTTTTCACACTGCATTTGTCATGCTGCAGTTGTCATGCTCTAGATGTCATGTTAAGGTTGTCACACTAACACACACTGTGAGTTAGTCACACTGCACACCGTCACCTTGTGCACGCTATCATGGAATCTTCCCAGATCAACCCTACTTGCGCCATCCTCACACCTAAACAATATAACTTCATTTGTGTGAAAATCCAAGCCAACTTGCCTATCGATCGCATGGAAAGAGAGGCAAAGTGAAACTATGAGCTCATCTACAAGGGAGGTCGTGAGTTTACTTCCTCAGCATTTGACATAATCCCCCTTTTAAAACACCATCATCAACTCATGTTTCAGCTTCTCATGGTAAGAAGCCAAGCCTTACAACCACCTCCGATAGAGCCTCAGGGTGGAGATGAGGAAGATGACTTTTTCGCCCAATCTGAGCATGGGGATTCGTACCATACCATCAGTCCTCGTGCTTATACAAACCCATTATTCCAACCTTTCCTAGAGGGAACCATGCTTTCTCCTTCGTCTACATACATGCAAGGAGTAGCTTCCCAACAAGAAATACTAGCTTCCACGTCCACCCATTACATACCACAAGTACAAACCCATGGGGCACCTCTGACTACTTCAGCACAACATGTTCAGGGTATCACCTCACAACCTGTGGCTGGGCAGTGGGTTTCACCAGTTGTACAGTAACACCAACCTACTCTCTATAACATACCACACCCTCTAATCCCATCTCTGAATGTTGCTCTCCCACAACAATCGACAATCCAATAGTATCCCTTGCAGCAAATAGAGCAACAATCGAATTACTACCAATCACAATCCATTCAACCCACCGGTTTGCCTACCACCCAAGAGTGGGAAGACACAAAGAAAATGATGCACATGTTAACTGAAGAGGTAAAGCACCTTAAAATCACAAACACTAAGGAAAGCAAGGTGTTGGACTTCTATCAACATGATCCAATCGACCCCTCAGTTCCACCGTTAACCTTGCTAAAAGGAGTCTCATTACCCCAGCTAACCAAGTACAATGGAGAGGGAGACCCAAATGCCCACCTAGTAACATTTCAAACAAAATGTCTATTACTTCAGGCTTGGCTTCATGCAATTCTGCGTATATTTGTTATGTCCTTAATGGAAAAATCCTTAGACTGGTACCGAGCTTTACCCCGTAACTCCATATCCTCTCTGGAGGATTTGTTACATCAGTTTGTCACCCGTTTTAAATATAATCTAAAGCCTAAAGCCACACTAAATAGCTTGATTCATATTAAATAGGCGCCATTAGAGCCAGCATAGAAATTTATCCAAAGGTGGAGTGCAACTCTCAATGAACTTCACAAGCCCATCCCTGAAACATATTTTCTTACCATCCTTAAGGTGGCCACGAATGACTTTATTATTTCAAAGCCCATACCTTGAGCCAAGCATTCACATAAATTAAGGACATAGAGGAAGCAGCACAAGCTAGTAATGGCCCAGCTTATGTGGCCTATAGGAACCAACACACTCCCAAACAAAATACAACAGTGGCAATGGTGGTCGTAAGCACAAAAGCAACCAACTGGGGCCCAATAGCTAAGTAACCTAAAGCCCCAGCTAACAAAGTTACCAACTTTGGCACCAACTCACCTACATCGGGAAGAGCCACCCTAAAGTCCAACTTTTAGCGCAAGGACTGCTCAAAGTATACACCACTACTAATGCAACCCTCTCAACTATTGGAGCAACTCTTGAAAGCTGGAAATATCCAAGACAAACACATGTTAGAGATTACTCGCCAAAAACATGATAGGTATTGCAAACTACTAAGGAACCCACCTTCGCAGTACCAAATGAGCCCCCGGTCCCACAACATTTTAAACTAGACCAATACTGTCATTACCATCAAATGGCTAGCCATAGCATAGACAACTTTCATGCCTTGCAAGATGACCTGCAGGGAATGATAGAACAAGGCCAACTAGTGATTGACATAGCAAGTCAATCCAACATAGACGATGCCTCCTATGTCATAAGTTCGATTAGCATAGGTGGCAAGCCCAAACCTGTGCAACAACCTTTCGTGATCTGTGTGCCTCCTAGCCAAGCAAGGATTCCCTCAGCCTCCATAAACAAGAGACCTCCCTTTGTTATCAAGGTGCCACCCTAGGCACCCACAACACCCTTTGTGGTCAAGGCTCCACAACGTTTGTCCGCTAAGACATTAAACTGGCATGATTCATCGACTAAGATGTTAAGCTGTCGTGACGCAGAAACAAAAACCGTTAAGAAACCTTTCATCATCAAGGTGTCACAACGTGATGGCCCCTCACCTACCTGAAGCCCAACAGTGGGCAACATCTCGATCCCTCCTCCCTTGAGGGTTGACCCAACTAGCAACTCAGGTAGATCCACCAAATGGCAACGCAAGAGAACAAATGAGCATCTCACAACCCCTATGGCTAAAGAAAAACCACAACTAGCAAACAAAAACTAAACACTAGGGCCCCTACCCCCAAACAAACCAAGCCCAAGTCCCCTTTGCAAGAGATCTGTCTCTGAAACCACATGGAGGAAGTCAAGGCCAACACAACGACTAACGACAAGGACTTCGTAGCTGCACTAACCTAGGTAAAAGAAACTCTCAAGCATAAGAACACAACATTTAGCTTGTACAACTTGGTCAAGACCTCACCTGCTCACTGCCAAGCATTGGCCCAGGTCTTAGCCTCCATTCTTGTTATGGAGGACATCCCTACAAATGAGGCATCCATCTGTGCAACAATGTTGCCTCCCACATCACAAGAATTGGGTTCAAAAATCTTAACCTTTTGTGATGATGCAGTCAAAGTCAACCCCAAATGAGGGGAGATCACTACAGCTCCACTATCCATTAGCATATGAGTTGGGCAGTGCACCATCCGCAGAGTGCATGTTGACGATGGTGCAGCAACGAACGTAGTCCTGTACTCCGTCATTAACAAGCTAGGCCTAGCAGATGAAATCAGGCCAACCAAAACCACATGTCTAAAATCCTTCAATGGATCACGTGTCACAGTTAAGGGTACAATCAACTTAGCCTTTGTAGTGGGAGAGCAATTCCCCACTAGTGCAGATCTCACTGTCATAGAGGAAATGCCAGGTTTCAACATGAATCTAGGTAGGCCTTTGCTAGCTCTACTAAGGTCATCTCCTCTCCCATCCACCAAGAAATCCACCTTCCATACGAAGGTGGTCAAGTTATTATCCATGGTGATAACGTTTCCTCTTCGACTATCCATGACATAGACATGGTGCAAGTTTTGGAAGAAGAGTTTCTTAGTGGTACACCTATAACAACCAATGCAATGCCTAAGGCTAACACACCCGAATGATTACTTGAGGCCAACAGCCCCCCAGAGGATCCTAAGCCTTACATGCTCCCTAGTCCACACCTGGTTAGGAAGCAACTACATGACCAAGACTTTCCCTTGGCCGAAAATGCTTGCTTACCCTTCGCCTCCACTTGCCATGCATTTTGACTTTTGTTTACATTACATTAGCCTACGCGTTTACATTTTTCCTGCTCACTTAGATCATGCATTTTTCTTTGTTTACACATTCGTCAACTTAGTTCACATAGTGCATTTGAAAAACATAAAACTACAAAAACACATGGCTCAAAAAGGCCTTAAACTAGCTTACGGCTCGGAACAGCTTAAAACTATAACTTTTTGCATTTCTTTTCTTTCATTCATACATTCTAACTCCATGTACAACATGTGTCACTTGATGTTGTTTTCTTCTTAGTTAATTCTTGTAGGATCTTGCAGACACATAGCATGAACATGCATGCAGCATCACACCTTACACAAGGAAGGTAAGCATAGATAGTCTGCTATGACTATAAACTGGCACAAATGGTCTTGGCATCATGACTTAAAACTGATACCACAGAAAAGTCCTAAAATCATGACTTAAAACTGATACCACAAAGCTTTATCTAGTACAACATTAAACTGCCACACCTATCTGCCATGACGTGAAACTAGCACCCAGAGCCCACTAAGACTATAAACTATCTTGCCTCTTCACAGTTCGCTTACGACTATAAACTAGCACTGCATCATCTGCTATGATGATAAACTGGTGTCATCCAACAGGTTATGATGTAAAACTAATCCACAATAGTCCGCTAAGACTATAAACTGGCAACATCATCGATGACCAGGTGAAGTTTGAAAAGATATGTTGCTACAATTGGCTGTACATGTTCCACAAAGACTTGCTACATGATTCATTTCATGGACACTAATGAAGCTGATGTTGTTCATGATTCTGTCTACTTTGAAAATTACACGCGGATGACACTCTTGAGACGTTCGTACATAGATGCACTTCATCATGATGACAAGGTATCACATTCTTCCTGACACACGTAACTGGGTTAATCAATCCATTTATAAGTACATTTCCATCTCCTGATACATCCCCTATTTTTCCATCATGTCCCAATTATCCTATTCAATTACACCCCTAGATACATTCCACTTAGCTCAAAAATCTTAATACATTTTTGCACACTGTGACCCTCTAGGCAGTTGCAACGCAAAACACGGCACACGATGCATGACACAAAATGCTAGCGCTCAAACACGAGCATGACACAAAAAAGCAAGCTCTTTCAAAAAGACCAAGAAAAGAAAAGAAGAATAAAAGAAGAGAAAAGGACAAAAGAAAACAAAACAAAGCAAAAAATAAACAAAAGACAAAACAAAAAAAAAAGAAAAGGAACAAAAAGGTCAAAGATAAAAATGCACAGAAAAGGTCTTTAGGACCCCGTTGACATCATACACCAAAGACTATTGGCTATTCTCATACAAGCCCTAGGCGAGAAGGTAATTATCTTGAAAAAAACCAGTAAGACTTGTGTCTCAAAGAGACCATGTTGCACACCATCGCGTGGCTTTCGCTATTTACAAAAGGCCCCGTAAACACTCTATAAGAGTCCCATTTCTCCAAAGAACGCACTTCCTATGTCTTGGCTTCGAGTCTGCTAAACACCGGCTATTGACAAGGACCAAGGATATGGCTCATTCGTGTGAGAGCACTTCCTCTCCCACAATCCCAGCAGTAATCATAGCCCTTAACCTCCCAAATTCCTTTGTTACAACTGATTCCCTTGCATCGTGAACCACATTCCCTCAATCCCATGTACTTTTGAAAATGATGCGATGACATCTGGCCAAGGGCCGACGATTAATGTTTGGTATCTAGTTGTTCATGGTGTTTTGCACTTCTTTGTTGATTCCTCCAAACGTCAACAAAGAGGGGCCAATGAAACACCACTAATTTCATCTTAGCACTTTGAAAATGACTCAAGCCATTTTGAGCTTTCAGGAGGTAAAATTTGACTAAGGCATGGAACTCAAGTCCATCTTACTCACGCTGTCAAGCTAGCTTACCCTCAGCATGAGCAACTCCGACAGTTTCAAAGTCAAGTAAAAAATGGTCCAAATCTAAGGATGTAGGCCATCCTCAAAAGCCACTAATATCCACTCCAAGTCTTAGCATTCAGGAGTCCAAATTTCAAGCTAGATTACACAGTTTTGGCATGTCATGCTGCATGTCACGCTGCAGCATGACTTCAACGTGACCAACTTTCAGAGCCTCAAAACTGAGTCAAAATGACTTGATTTCAAGGGTTCAAGTCATCCTCAAGGTTCACTACTGATAACTATGGGTCCCAACATCTAGAATGCTAGATTTCAAGCTCAAAATAGCAAGTTTTTACATGTCATGTTGCAGTGTGACTGCAACATGACCTACTCAAAGTGATCCAAGACATGTCACGCTGCAGTGTGACATACAGCGTGACCTACTCGAAATGGGTTGAAACAAGCCACTTTTGGCTCAATTCAGCAATCAGTCAGGCATCATGCAGTGGTCAAAGCAGTCAAACCCAAGATCCAGAAGTTTCAAGTGAGCCAGAGTCAATTTTTCTTGATTCCATTGTAAATTTTCACTTGTGGAGTTTGCCAGGCCCTCATGATCTAAATTGTATGTATTTCCATAGGCTTGAGTGACCCACACATTGTAAGATATGATGCACCTAGTCCATAACGTAGCCTATCAACACATATCCAACTCATGCATAGTTGTTCATTGGACACGTGTCACTTGATCTGCTTTCCTCTCATCTCCCAACCATTGATTCCATTCTCGAATTCTGTACCCAAGCTCAACCCAACCCTATAAATACCCTATCAATTCACATAAATGGGATTTCCAATTTTTGAGTTAAATAGCTTGAAAAACTCAGACCAGTGATCCTTGGGCACTCAGCACACTCTGACTCCTAGCATCCAAGCACATCACATCACATCACATCACCTCGGGGCTTGGCGCTTGACCTTCTATCTACACATGTAGCTATGCTTTGATCAGTGCACATCTTTTCTATGCAATACAATACAGCTCATTTTGCCAGCCATTATTCTGTTTATTGTGTTTTTGCATTTAGTTTATGTTTTGATTACCCCAGCGCAAGCCATAGTTTACGCTCGGGGAAGTCCTTGGTTGATTTGCATGCAGACCATCCAAGGCACTCTTCGTTCATTTACTTTTCCAGCTTGCCCTCGGGTGAAGGTAGGGTCAGCTGTGTCTGCCCGATGATCGTTCAGTGTTTATTTTCCTTCCAACCTTACACCGACGATTTAGGTCAATACAATTAAGAAGATGCTAAGCAATAGCAAATCACAATGGCATGAGTAGCTAGTCTACGCACTTTGGGCCTATCACACGATGCATCGAACAATAATAACTATGACACCTTATAGCCTTGTCTACATATCTGAAGCAGTTTTGCCACTTGAGTTGCAGGTTCCATCGCTTCAGGTAATCCTCTTAGACTTTATCAATGAAGATCAGAATAATGAGTTGAGAACTGTAAACCTTAACTCAATGGAGAATGAGTTCATGTGTATGCTTGATCACATTGAATGGTATTAGGAAAGGATACAGAAGAAGCATCATTACAACTAGCATCAATGCCCAATCAAGAAAGGGGACCTAGTCCTCAAGGCTATTCATAAATCTGTAGATAAATTCTCAGCCAACTAGGAAGGGCATTTCCTAGTCACTTAGGCCTATGACAACAAAGCATTGAAGCTTGCTGATCAAGACAGAAACGAGCTTGCCAATCCAGTAAACCATTTGCACTTGAAGCTATACTACATCTAGCATGTAGCACCACACATCAATGAAGCAAGGTAAGCATTCGTCCACTACAACATTAAATTGGCATGAATGCCTGCTATGACATTAAACTAACATAGCTCGTCCTTGGGTTATAATGTTAAACTAGCATAACACTTTTTCTATGATCATAAATTGGCATAGTCATTCTCTATGACATCAAACTAGCACAACACATTCGCTATGACTTTAAACTGGTATAGTTGTCTACTATGACGTTAAACTAGCATAGAGTAGTTTTCTATGACTATAAGCTAGCATAGCATGGTCTGCCAGGACCTTAAATTGGGTCCAATGGTCTATTATGACCTTCAACTAGTAAAGCCATGGTTTATAGAGACCTTAAACTGAGTTTGCAGTCAATCATTAATAACTCTTTCCATCCTCTTGCAAGCAAGCAAGCGAGCATACTACAACCCTCCTACATTGAGCGAGCAAGCACACTAAAGTTCCAAAATAAAGTACTTGCAATCTACGCAACCTATGTTGCTAATGTGGCCTTTTGCATTTTTTCATCTCCAATCTATTTACATTTATGTATTGTGTGGTTTTCTCATCTTCATGAAGTTATGTTTGTAGGATGAAGCCCCAGGCAATCATGCAAAGGCACATCTCATCATAGTAGTAAGTCACCACATCACTCTGATGTGCATGATTATACTAGCTAAACCTTTTAAGAGTGCATATCCCTATTATCCTATTATAGCCTAATCACTTCTACTCCCATATCCTGATACCCTTTTATTCCCCGCATAGTAAAGATTACAAACCTTTTTGACACTCATGTGCTATGGCCACATGGCATCCTCTTCAAGTCAAGCATTAAAGCCCAAGGTAGACATAACATAAGTCATCCCATAGGAATCCTCCATCATCTAGTCAAAGCCCAAGAAAATGTAATGTAAGTCATCCCAAGGATGAAACACCTATCGTATAGACGCGATGCCATTTTGCCAATGAAAAAGCAAAGCCCATCTAGTGACACATTACTCACTTGATGGGAACAATAGGCATTTAGTAATGTGTAGAGCCCAAAGAAAGTTCACCCCGCAAATGAAAAAGAAAAGAGCAAGCAAAGGGAAAAAGCACGTCACCAAGTAGTCTAGCTGCAAAGAAATTCTACAGCTAGCCTAGCCTTGAACCTACACCTTGACTCTCTCACAAGCACTTCAATGAGAGGTCAACATTTTCACAAGCAAGCCACCTTGGTGCCATGCTCACCATTAGTCATGATGTCCTCACATCAGAACATCCCATTTGCATCTCATCTTTCCTTTTACTCCTACTTCTCACCTATAATCTAGCATACCATTATCCACAACACTCTTGGGCATGGTGTAATGACATCCGATCACACACTGAGGTGCCAAGTTTGCTGTGGTGTTTTGCTATTCTTTGTCGACATCTCTTAGGTTACTCCTCTAGATGTCAACAAAGAGGGGCTAATGAAACACCACCAAATCTAGACTACGACGTCCTGGCTATAAATTTTGGTAAAGTGTGGGAACTACGCTCAACCCTTATGTAGAACGTAGAGAGTCTAGTCTCCTAGAACCTAGTCAATTGGAGGGAAAAATTTTAAAATTTTACCTAAGTGCTGAGACTACACTCTCCCCCAAGCACACCATTCCAGAACATAGACAACGTAGTCAATGAGAGCGTACTCAGTAGAAGGCTATTTTTCCAAGTTTTCCAAGTCCTGGAACTATGCTTGCCCCCAACTGGGAGTGTAGTCACTTTTTAGAGGAGCATAGTTAACAAGGATAATCACTAGAGGCCTCCACAATGTAGCAACAATGCTTAGCTCAGCTCTAGAACACAGTCAATTCACCTTTAGCAAACGTAATCAAAAAAATACTTATTTTTTATATTCCCTTTTGCCCAAAAATTGTAACTATGCTCAACCCCATGTGAGGTTGTGGAGAGCGTACTTTCACAGAGCGTAGTCTCTAAGTTTTGTTTTTCAAGTACCTTGCAGTCCTCTCGATGCACACACATGTAGTTTGCAGCATAGTCATAGTCCCACAAAGTTCAGTAGAGCATAGAAAAGTGCAACACCATTGACACCATTAGCCCCATTGGCACACCACATGAATCGTAATTACACTAAGCATAGTCTCAGCCATCCCATCCACCACGTGGAAGCCATCCTGCATTCCCCACTAATCATAAACCTATAAGTACCAGCATCTTTGACACAGTAAGGGTGGGACCTCATATGTGAATCAAGGGCATATTGATGAACCAATGAAGGCATGAAGTTGCAGACCATTGTAGACCCTCTGCAATCTAGTGGAACACCACATCTAGTAGTACACCATAGCAGTCAACCCAACAAATGTAGATGCCTTGACAAAATACCAATCTTTGCAACCACACAACCTAGGTACTATGACTACATTGTCCACTTGCACCTGCTATACACCATGTACCTTCTAACCCCCTTCTTGGTGTTAACTATGCTTAGTCCCATTTAGGGTGGTATTCAACTTCATTCTCTCTATTTCTTAGCATTCTTTGCATTTTATTCACATTTTTTGTCATTTTACTACATTGTCACAATTGAAACCATGCTCAAGCAGCAATCCTTACGCATTAACACCATCCACCTCACTGAAACCCTTAACTACGCTTGCCCCCTTGAGTGCCTGTAACTACGCTCGATTCCACTAACACCGCAAACATCGTAAACATCACCTACACCATTGGCACCATCTCACATTAGCATCACAACTAACCATGTTGCATCCAGTAAGTTCCTATTTGATTGACCAGAATATTTAGGGTGCCTCATCTCTACCTCTAGTAAGCCCTTGCAAGGATTTGGGACTAGCTTATGCACATGTGAACCTCGGTTTTCCAACTACCAACGTTTTCAATCATTACATCATCTTCATCATGATTATTTCTATGGCGGCTTCTATGAGAACCAACATATGAAGAGGAATGTTCAAAATTAGATGAAAAGGATGAAGAGGAAGCTGGACCACCACCATTACCACAATGTCTTCCATCACTTTTTTGCTCATTATGACCACAATCCTTAGATCCCTTGCCCTTGTGATGTTTACCTGAGTCCCTACCTTGACTATTACTTTTTCCTAAACCTGGTTTATGAATAGTGGATCATAGGTTTTGGGCCATACCCTCATCTTCAATAATAGGGGGTGGAGAGTCTTCATGTTATTATCTTGGTTTAGTAGGAATAAGGGGTTGGTGAAGTGCTTCCCCTTTGTAAACTCATGGTGCTTCTCTTGGTGTCAATCTCTCCTACATTGTGTTTTAGTGGGATGTTAGTCTCAAGTATCATAACCATTCACAACATATTCCTCATGAAGGTCTAGAATGCCTAACATCCTAAGAATTTGAAAGAGCATCCCTAGCATAAATTGATCAAGGGGCAATATGATGTTGCCCTCCATATCATGCCATTGCAATTGTTCATCCTGATGTAGGATGAAGGTGAAGTCCAGTACATATTCATCTCGATGAGTATATACCACTTTGCACTCTTATGGGACCAAAAATTTGACATCTTCATGCTTATGGAAGAAGACATTTTGCAAAAAATACAATAATTAGTATGCTTTTGTAATTATATGTCATGTGAGAGTGATGTTGAGCTTGGGTTTATCTAATGAGATTAATAATGTTCACTAATCCTAGATAGCACATGTTTTAACAAACAAAGTCCTTGGCAATGGCACCAATGATGAGCAGTCAAAGGTACCCCTATGCCCAACCAGACAAATCAAAAAGTGTTCACATGTGATTTGGTCAAATTCTATGGACTCTATAGTTTTTGGTGCACTAGTCTTCTAGGTAGTGAACCTTGCCCTAAGGTCATTCGTTGTCTTTCCAATTACACTTGTGAAGTACAAAGGTATGGTTAAGTGTAATTAAGGCATATGATTTTTATCATTTTATATTTTATGTTCTTTGGTGTTTTGAAGAGAGAGATAAAGTAATTTAATGACTTAATCTAAATTGACTAACTAACTAATCTCTAACTAGTCCTAACATAAGCATCTAGTCCCACTTTCTGTACATGTCCTAAACCCCCATATCCATTGATGGGTTACCAAGCGCTACACCACTAGGTGCACCAAGTAATAACACTACTGGTATTACCAAGCAAATGCATGTTATGCTCGAAGCGGTCGTACTTATGTAATTAATCTATTTAGCTTATCTTGCTTAATTACCTAATTAACTTAATTATTGAAAAACATTGAATAAATAACTGAGAATATTAAATGCATAAATGAAATATTTAAACTATCTAGAAAGCTGCAGGCTTTTTTAAGAAGTTCATCTTTATTGTTGCACACATTTTCATGCTCAGGTATAACAGTGCTCAAATAAAGATTTGTATACTCAATGACTCTTGCTATAGGCACTCCGAAGAAATATTCTAGCTTTCAAATAAACAAGCTACAACAGTTTAGCTACTACTATGAATCTGATGCCACAAATGTGGCTGATAAGCTTGTATTTATGGTAAAAAATGAACCTTACATTGACAAGGATGCATCAATGTACCAAGCAATGCGTTGATAGGGCTGCATCGACATAGTCAACTACAACCCATCAATTGTTCATGATCTAGCTGAGGTCAAGACCATGGCATGAATCAAGGAAGTTGCCTCTATAGAAAATTAATAAATCATGAGTCTTGGTTCACAAGTTATGGTAAACATCATGACCAATTAAATACATAATGTGACTTGTCGTATGGGTCTTTTAAAGTGATGATAGCTCGTAGTTTGGTTATGGTGTAAGCCATGACCACACTCTGAGTTGCAATTTTTGCAAAAAATCCTATCATGGGTTGTAGTAGTGTGAAACATTGACATAAAATACATTGTAATATTTATCAAAGAAGATGAACATTGGACTAAAACAAAATTAATAAAAACTTATTTGAAGAAAAAATTGAATAATATGTTGTCTCTCATTAGCTAGGGATCTTGCCAGCACATTATATGTTGCCACTTTTATACTCATTCTTGGATTCTTTTTTGGGTCATTTCTCTTCATGGGTATCATACACCTTGTGAAAACAAGATTACGAGTCTTCATGTTATTCTACTATATGATTTGATTGCATAATTAATTGATATACATCTTCTTGACCATTTTTGTTCATCAACTAATTAACTAATTTTGGTAAGATTTAACCACATAATCTAATTCATAATTATCTTTCTAGCCCCCTTAAGATACTAACTCTAGCAATGTAACTAATAAAAAATAGAGGTTTATGAACCTAAGACTATCTATCTTCAAAAGTTAAACACTTAATCATAAGGTTTAAGAGGTTAAATTTGCAAGTCTCAACAATTAAATTGGTAGGCATGATTAGCTAGTTTATGTTATGGCTTCTTAAGGCACAATTTAAGATATCATTAAATTCTGAGGTATTCAGATGAAAAATATAACTTCATCATTACATTCAGAAGGATGAAAATGTTAGAAATGACTATTTACATGTTAAGAATGGACATTGTATGCCTAAGTTATGCTAAAATTGAACTTTTGAAATTATTGAGGCACCATATCAAGTAATGAGTAAAAACTAATTTTTGGTAACCTCATGGGATAGATCTATCTTTACCATTACGTTTAGGAGGTTAAAATCTATAGGAAATGACTCATTTTCTGAAAAACGATTGGAATCAAAAGTTATGGCTTCTGAAGTTGAAAACCTTAAGCATGAAAAATGAGACTTCCTAAGAGGTCATCCATCCCAATACTACTCTAGAGTGAGTGTGATTAATTCTAAAATTTTTATATTACTTGCTACCATGATGCCTAATTTTCTTTTTAAAATTTGTCTTCTATGTTCCTAATTTTAAACTAATGTTCTTTTTTCTAACCAACAAAAATTTTGAATTCTTCATCAATTGATGAAAAATTTGAATTCTTCATCAATTGATAAAAAGATTGAATTCTTTGTCAGTTGATAAAGATATTTTCCCACCACTAGGGGTAGGGATGATTGCAGGAGCAAGGACAGTGGCAGAAGTTGTAGGGGCGCATGAGCAGTAAGCAAGATGCACAAGGAAAGTGGCAGTGGTAGTGGGTAGAGGTTGTAATTGCTTGCACAACCCTTACTAGGGCCTGTGTGACCTAGGAGGGGCCTTCATGGCCCTCACTAGGGGCTATGCAATCCAAGCGATCGTCTACATGGATCAATGTGACATAAAGGTACACAAGGATTTCCATGTAGTGGTGTTGAAGGAGGTGATGATTTTTGGCATCGAAGGTGTTCGTAGTGCACTGGAACGGATGATAATTCTTGGTGTCAGCAATGTCCACGGTGTGCCAAAGGGGACAACAATTCCTAGTGCTAGTGTTGTCTATGGTACATCACAGGAGGTAACAATTCTTGATGTTGACAATATCCACCATGCACCAGAGGGGGTGACAATTCCTAGCACTGGCAATGTCCACGATGCATCGAAAAGGGCAACAATTCTCAATGTCCACAATGTGCTAGAGGGGGCAATGATTTTTGGTAACATCAATGGTGTCCATGGTGGATTGGAGGGGGCAATGATTCCCAGCACCATCGGTGTTTGCATTGGATGGGACAACAATTCTCAGCACTAATGATGTCCACGATGTGTTGGAGGGGGCAACAATTCTCAGCATTACCAGTGTCTATGATGCACTGAAGGGGATGACAATTTCCAACATCGATGGTGTTTATGGGCACTGAAAGAGGTGATGGTTTCCAGCACTGGTGGATAACGGTGCCAAGAATAGTAATGGTGAGGGTTTGTGGATGGCGGTAGATGATGGCATGTGTGATGGAGCAAACGGTGAGGTGTAGCATTATGTGTAGGCATTAGGCAAATTTCTTGGGTGCATAACTTGGTGTGACCACTAGGCGCAAGCCCTAGGTTTGTGAGTGTAACACTTGCATAGTTGAAATGCAACATCGATGGGTGCCACTGGAGGTGGTAGCAAGGCATGTAGGTGAAGGCTTGATAGTGGGGTGTCAATAGTAGGATGATGACAATAGGGCATTAGGAGCATGGCGTTATTGCTAGGCCATTGTGACACTGTGTGGTCAAGACTTACAACCTTAGCACGCAATGGTGTGGTAATTTTAGCATTGTTGATGGGCTAGCCACAAGCCCTAAATTATTTTTTTTAATTATATAAAAAAACTATTTTATGGGTGGGGTTTTAACCTGCAACCTCTCCTTTTTAACTTTTTATTATTATTTTATTTGAACATGCATTACAAAACACTTTAAACATCAATATCTCTCAAACTGTAAGTCTGATTAAGAAAAAATTTGTATTGTTGGAATCATCTCAAGGAGTACTATGCCTTGAATATGGTTTCAAGGTCAAAAAACGAAGTTGGGTTTTCAATACTTTTAAGGATCCAAACTAACTTATTCTACCAAAAACAATATTACTAGGTTGATGTATGGATGACATTATCACTTATAAATGATTCTAAGTTTCTTATAGATGATATATCAATCTTTGGGCATAAAGACCTTATAAATTAATAAGTATGTTATAAGCCTATCCTCCTATATCAAGCTTAGATCCTAGTTACTAAGGAGAAGCAAGATATCCCAACATTACCAACGAGTACTAGTTTTCCTATGGGTTCCATGATAATAACCTTTATTAATTGGGTGAGGATGAACCAATCTTATTACTAGGTTAACCTTCTTAGACTTACCAATATCTTTACAATTGTTAAGTAAAAATAGGTAACACCAAGTTATAGGGGCTAGGCATTTTAGAGATACTAATTTTCAAATAAGACCAAATCAACTTAGGTTAAGGTTACTAACCTTCTAGAAGAAACTTAACAATGACCTGAATCCAATACATTCTAGTAATAATATAATATGGGTAAAAGTTACTTGGATCAGTGTTTTACCAATGTTTCTTGCAATTGATGTACCTTGGTGAGGCATCATCAAATCTCCTAATCGTTGATATCCTTGAATGAATCTTGGTTGGTGGTTTTCATGTTAAACATGATACACTTCATGATTCTTTTGTAGATGTATAGATCATCTTGGATATACGATACATCTAGTGATGCTTTGTGGCTCTCCCTAGATCTTGGTTCCATGGTTAATCATCAAGTTGTAGTTAGCCCATGGTTTTGATTGGCCCTTGGGTCGTGGTTTGCTTTGATACCAAATGTGACATCCTATTCCTATATGTCATGGAAAACATTAAATATATGTTATATTAGACATTAGGCATAAAAAATAACATAGAAAATGTCAAATATATGTAATAATTGAAATTAAACGTAAAGAAAATAATAGGGAAAATGTAGAAGGAAAGAGGAAAGACTGCTTTATTGATGTGCAATAGTGTATCTAGATCATTCTCTGAGAGTATTCCTTGGGGTTTTCTTCCTTCAACACTTATCCCTTAGAGACAATCTAGCACTACCACCATGGTTAGGCCTATCACTAGCTAGAAGGAATGGCCAATCCACTTCCTATTTTGCTTCATCCAGCTTCCATTACTTGCCTTCTCTAGCTTTGCAACTCCATGCTAGCATGACCTCTAATGCTTGGGTATAAAAGCCTTAACTCAAACCCCTAAAGGTCACCTCAAGCAACATGTCTATTATAACAACATGTCCTTTTAGGTCTTAATTACAATTTCCCTTTCATGTTTTGTTATGATAATGATAACACTTGTTATGAAGAGGCACCATCTTCATTATGCAGAAATAACATTTAGGAAGGGGGACACTAAAACTATGGAGAGGAACATAATTCCTAGCTTAGATTATATTATTTCAAATCACATAATTCAAATTAATGGCAATCATTTTTGTCACTATTGTATTGAATTAGGTACCTCACTAAGAAAGAACTTCTTAACCCTTGTTAGGCTAATGGATTAAAACTTTTTCCTTATAAGACACATGTTCCATTTTAACTTTTACACAACTCCTCAATTATTTTCAATTGTTGCAACAACTTTTCATACAAATAAGAATCAAAATAATTTTGGATATCTACCTGATGAGTCATGAATTGTTGGCTACGATATTGCACCCATGATATCACATATGCGATATCATAACCTGTCTCCTCATCTATAAATAAGAGGTAGGAAGACTTGGTAGGTAGTTTTTAAGTTTAAGTTTTATAGTTTTTTTAGTACTAAGGTAGGGACGTTTTGTCAGTTTTTCCTCTCAACCCTTTTCTCCCAGTGCATGCCCGTAGTGTAATGATTGTAATTGTACAACATCCTTATTCGAGTGTGACATACTTGGACATGCACATGACTGGTAATAAAGATCGATATTACTTCATCATTGCAACATCCACTTAGCTTAATTATTTAATTTTTATTTTTATTTATTACTTCTTAATTAATTTCTCTTTACCCTTATCTCCTAGTAACGTGGAATGAGTACGACTTAATCACGAGCATTTAAGTGTGACTACTTGGTAACCCAGTAGCATACCTAGGCCATGCGCTTGGTAATGCCAATGGTAGTTGTGCACGAGGTCCAAGATGTGTACGGATGATTAAAGAACAGATGCTCATCACACTTAGGCTAGTTTAGATTCTCTCTCACTCTCTCTCTCCTAGTTTAGTTGATATTATTTCCCATCATCCCTAGGAGTAGCATTAGTGTAGGAACACATCATACACCTCACTCTAGACTAAGCCATACGTGACAAAGCTAATACTAGTCCAGGTGGGAAGACAGCAAACTGCAATCTATGAGTAACCATCTAGATACCACAATTAGTTCATCTACGGAGTTCGACTGGATCGTGTGTGAAACGCTCGTATTTGTATGGTTGAGTGTAGGGGTACATCACCACTCATCATTGGTATTGTTGCCAGGGACAATGCTAGTTATCTAGGTTAGTTATATCATACAAGGTCATTGTATAGGAATTAACGATACATATTTTAGGAAGAAATAATTACAAAAAGTCACATACAAATTTACACACAATTGCACAACCATGCCTCTCCTACAAGACTACGATAATGCCATATCTAGTGAGGCAATTCATTAGAGAACCAATGAATTATATGAAAATGAAGATTGGAGTACACAATTTGAGGTGGGGGTTTCTTATAAACATAAATGAAGGTAGCATCATCCCAATGCACGAAAGCATAACTTACGCAATGATGATGAACCCCTATTAGCCACTACAAGCCTAACACAAATACAAGAGGCTATTCGAAACTCCCATAAGCAACGTAAAGAGAGCCACCTACCCATGCTCGATTTAAACAACTTTCCCAATTTCTTAGGAGGCTATGACTTAGATCTGCAACAACATTTACAAGCCTTCTACAATTGCTATGCATGAAACAACATTGATAACAGTTGGCAAAAACTCAAGCTCTTTCCTATGACACTCATTGGTCAAGCAAAAGTATGGTATAGATCGTTAAAACCAAATTCAATTTGACGTTCGCGAACAATTGTAGAGCTCTTTAACGAAAGATATCAAACCTATGCAAGAGTGTCAGCCTTGAGAAAAAAAATCCAAGAGTGGAAACAAGAATAACATGAATCCTTGGACATGGCCTTAGAAAGATATTATGCACTATTAAACAATTGTTCAGGCCATGAGGNCCTTGGACATGGCCTTAGAAAGATATTATGCACTATTAAACAATTGTTCAGGCCATGAGGTCTCCGAGGAAAGGCTAATGTACTATATCATTGATGGGCTTTGTGATGAAACAAGATAGACCCTAGGGATGTATGCCCAAGGTAAACTATATGAACTAAGAACCCATCAATTCCAAGAGCTTATTAAGCAGGTAGTAAGAGAAGAAGGAGAAATGGCTAGATGGGAGAGTGTTGAAAAACATCAACGAGACCAAAATCTCAACTTAACGGAGGTCCATACTCATAAAAAGAAGAAAGCAACCTATCTCAAGGAGGAGGAACCATCTTTGCTAGTACAACAATCATTAGAAGAAATCAAGGAAAAGATCAATAAGATGCTGGAATGGATGCATAAAAGGTGTGGGAAATATGTCAATATTATTGGAGATAGAGTTTTGACAACCCTAGAAGCAGGACAAAATATCATTAGACAATCAGAAAGAAGGGATGAAGAAAATAAGAGCTCAACTACCAATCACACGTATGAATGCAACATTTTCCTATATGATCACCCCAAGGACCAATGCCAATCTTGTTACATTTATATGAGCATTGGGGAAGCACATTACACCTAGAGTTTGTACAAAGATACTATGTTCAATCACAATGGCAACAATCCCAGTCATGGGGGAAGCCATCCCTAAACTGGAGATACGCTTCCTATCATCCAAATCCAAATGCTTATCTAGTCCAACATCATGTTTTCCCAACTGGGTCAACATACTCTATCTCACTACATTATTATTATTCTCCTCAATACTGTTAGCCCATGTCCTCAACACAACCACCGCCTTGTGTACCTTACACTTCTCCTAAATTTCAACATTCTCATCCTTTTCCTTCTTCTACATCACCACCAACTATTCCTGAAGTGTCTGCACCACAGCAACTACCCATGAACATTACTTGTGCTGCAATTGCCAATAGCAGTGAGAGACCGCCTCAACATCAGAGGCATCCCTTCTTTAGACATGACCGTAGGAAGGGACAACATAGTTCTAAGGCCATTGCATTCTCCAACTCAGCACAAGTCCAACACTGTGGTGCATCCTTCTTCTCGAACCCAACGGCTTATGTTACTTCATTAGGGCCACCAATTAACACTCCAACAACCATACGACCCAATGAATATAGCCATGGAGGGCGACATCCATATCCTTGCATGCCATCTTACAGTCTCAAGTATCATAGTGGGTCAACTCTTTACCCAGGAACCACATCTTATAAATTGCCCCACTATGCTTACTATGATCAGGTGTGTGAACCCCAATGGGGTAAGTATGACCAAGTTCTAATATTNAGAGGTTCTGTTCGAGGGTACAGTGATATTATTGACATTCTTAAAACTTAAAATTAATTTTGTGTTCATTGTACCCAAAATGAAGAAGGATGGATCAAGAGGGAATGATTAGGATGTGACATCAAGGGGACTTACAGATTCTCTTTGGTGACGTCTATGAGAGTTATTACGCAACGTGGTTGTACTAAGATCCTTGTAGATTTAATGCAAAATGGGAGTAAGAGTAATCAAAAGGCACTAAAAAATCCAATGCTATTTTAGGGGATCCCACTGAAAAGACATGCACCCATGTCTGAAGGTTGGCAGCTTCTCTGAATTCAGTAATAAAAAAAACAATAAAGAAGGTGCCATAAAGCAAAATTCACTCCTCCCTTGAACAAAATGCCAAGTGATTGTATGCCTTGTTATGGTACTCTTGTAGTTGCTCATAATGGAATGAAACAATGTGGTGTCACTAATTAGAGGAATGGACTTGGTCCTAATCTTGGAATGGACTTGGTCCTAATCTTGGAATGATGAGTTAACGACACATTAATCATGCTTTACACACAGGATTCATTGTGCTTAGGGTTAGTTACCTCATGTCCCAATCTCTACAGTCCCTTCTATAGTCCATCTCATGTCATTGTTCATGTAATTGTAGCTCGTGTCTCGTATAGCGTAGAATTTATACCTCATTCCAATGATACTTACATGTGCGTGTTTTGTCGAACTAGTGTGGATTACATTTAACCCTTCTAGTGCCTACAAACATTTTAAGGCTTGGTTATGCAAGGGCATTATAGGTTGGAACCTGCTTTGGGGAGGACCCACTTGCATAATTTTTTGTAATTTGCACTCATAACACATCTTCCACACACCATCTATTACCCTCAGCATATTTTCAATGATATTCTTTCCCTTATTACTCTCCCTTCGATTCAAACATTCCTATGAACCATCACATAGCCTTTTTCTCTCCTTTACCACCCGAGGTTCTTATTAATAATTCCACACCATCATAATTTTCATTCCTTCAGAACTAGTTGAATTACCCTGGAACCCTTTAACACTCGTCCAGATGTCCTTAGTTTACATTGTTTAATTTCAGAAAAATATTAAAAATTCGATATATTCCATAAGTGCCCTAACATCGATAGGCCGCGATATCACGTCCCAAAAATATATATATACGCGACCATCCTACGCTACTTAACATCATTTGCAATTATTCATGTGAGAGAAGTTTTTCAAATTTCTCTCTATGACTCTCGATTGCGCGTCCCTTGCTTTCATATCCATAACTCACTTGTTGGTCCTTTGATTTTCATTCCGTTTAAACCTACTTGAACCTGGAGTGTTCAACTTAGTCGTGGGGGAGGGGCACACGCCAAATAGCACATAAATTTTTTGAAATTCATCATCACCCGAAGGACATTATCAAGGGTAATTAGTTATAAAATTAAGGATAAATGTGTCAAGAACAATTTCATCTCCTTAGTTATACTAGGAAACTAGATTTGGAAACCACCTAAGTAAAGAGGATTCAATATTATAATCTTTCGGGGACATTTTAATTAACATCACACGAAGATAAAGAAAATTCATTAAGGCAAGCAGTAAGTTATAACCTAACTTTGGTAACAACCTTACTAGCGATTGGGCCTGTGTGATTGCAGATGGCCCCGAAACGTGGACAATAGGAAGGTCCTACTCAAGGTGGGATCAAATGACCTAGGAGAGGTGAAGGACAAGTTCCTGTCGGATAACATGTAGAGCAGGAGGAATAATCATTTAATATCCACCAAGAAGATCCTGCTACTGTACAACCAAGGCAAGCAGAAGGAGGAGCTGCTGCAACATCTGAATAGGGACGACATCTCATGTTGCCCCAAGATTGTGTTCAGGCCATCCATGAAAGGTCCATATTCGCTGCAATGATTGTGGAATTAAAATTTGGACCTTTCACAAAATTTGCTCTAGAGGCCATTAGGGATCACCTCAAAGGATCCCCATTCTAGCCTACCCTCTCTTAAAGTGGTGTTTAGTACTTAGGGGAAACGTACCAATTTTGGCATAACAAAGAACAAGGCACCATAGTTAACATTTGTGATGTGACTGTTGATTTCTCTATTCAAGCCATTTCAAAAGTATTAAACCTTCTGAATATAGGGCCAAAGGTTGCTCAGTTGTCTACCTGCTCAGACCCTGATGCATGAAGAGTTTGGCTAGAAAGGATGTATGGCAAGGAAGATAAGACGTTTGGGGAGTTGACGACAGAAGAGAGGATTTATTTCAAAATTGGGACTTATCACATCTTCCCCACAAAAGGATTAAAAAGAATTTCAACATATGTGACAAGAGGATGTGCAGTGTTGAGGGGAAAGGTTAATGCTAACCTGCCTCATCTATATTTTACAAAGATCCTAAGGTAATTTGAAGAACAGAAGACAGGGAAGTTTGCATTGCCCTTCCCTTGTCTTATCAGAAAGCTGTGTAGATGTGCTGGTATCAGAGGATACACCAATGATGTCCTCTGAAAAGCCCAAAATGCTTTGTATGTTGAACTACTAAAGCCACTAGCTATAAGAAAAATCACTGGTAAGACGTTGGGGCCAGAACAAGAAAAAGAACAGATGGCAAGGCCAATTATAACTCAACTTGCAGGACCCAGCCAACTTCCAAGCATGGGACCTAGCCAACAACAAGAAGTAGGGCCTAGCACGGGCCAATAGGATCAACCACCGCCACTACCGCAAGATTACAGATTGTAGATGAGCCATCTCAGGGCCATTGCTGAGATAGTCAGTTGGGGAAGTTGTGATGACACAAATCTCTTCTGCATCATTGACGATGTTGTATAGCCAACGATTTCTATAGATCATGCATGGGGTGAAGTGTCCATTCAAATAGGAGGAGGAGAGAGTGCTTGGTCACAAAAAATTTCAAGGAATGCTGCATCCTTTCAGGTGCGGTTAGAAACTAGTGAAGGGGCCACGGTGGTGGTCATGCAACACTAGGATGCAGCAGGAGCCACAGAAGTGATCACAAAACACATTAAAGAATAATTCAATGTGCTTGTTATGCCACCGATAGATCTTGCAGGAGCATGGGATGCTCAAACTCTAGCTGGTACCTCAATGGCTCCTGTAGAACATGAGGATGTACTTGAATGATTGCTACAAATAGGACAGGTAATGACGTCCTTGTTTGACATCCCAAAGGATGTTACAGAAATACAACTAGACCTCATTTCCACCAAAGAAAAGTTGGTCTTGATAGAGATGAGGGCTGACCACGTTGAAGCAGAAGTGCAAAGATTACAAGAAAGGCTCATGACCTTGCGAGCAGCATAGCGGGATCCTTCTCAATTCATTCCTGTAGACCAGCTGGACACTTTCAGAACCGAGCAACTTACTAAACTATTGACAGAGAATAAAAAGGTGGTGGAAGAAAAAGAGAAGGATGTTTGGGATGCCTCTACTGCACAAGCGCAAACTTACGCACACACCAAGGCACTCAAAGCCTTACAAGAGGAGAACAAACAACTTGTTGCTAACAACCTTCAGTAGACCTCTATGGAGAAACAAAAGAATGTTCTCAAAGAACATTTTCAACAGTTGTGAAAAAAAATAATCAGGGTCAACCAGGACATGAACTGTTAAGCTAGGAAAAATCGAACCCTCTCGATGGAGGAGGTATGCGCCATCCGTCAGAAGATGGCCATTGAAATAAGTGCATGGCAGAATCAGGAGAAACGGCATGAGAAATTGAAGGAGCATTTCTAGGACCAGATGGGGATGTATAAACAAATCATCGAGAAGGAGATCCATATGGCCAAGGCCCACATCAACGCTCTCAATGCTCAACACACTGACTGGCGGGCCATACTAGACACATACGCATTTGTCCACCAGGTGGAAATTAAGATCCGGGACTTGCAGATCTAGGACCTTACAGAGTACATGGAGTTGCCAAACATGCAGTATGTCAATGTTGCCATGTTAACAACAAGATGCTCGAGAATAGAGCTCAAGCAACAACTAGCCACCACCTACGTCAAATATGAAACAGAATTTGCAGTACACAAGAAAATATTGTAAAAATTGGAGGTTGCAAATTCTGAACTCGAGGTAATTAAAGCAAGCTACCAAGGACAAAAAGGTTTCGCAATAGACATGGCTCGATGGCTCACAGATTTTCAAGAATACAGAGACAAATCCAAAGCTTATGAGGAGGAACGGCAGGTGTTTGCAGCTTGGTATGTTAAAGCAAATAAAATGTTTCTGCAACTACCATGCCCATGGGAGGTGCCAACTCCATCAAACATCAGAACATTAGCATGGATGGCATAGGATCCCCGAACTGAAGAGGAGAAACTCCAGGCCATACTTTGACACCATCAAATCCCAAGACCTGGAGCACGAGACAAGGGAAAGGCACCCATGGAGGAGCCACCACCACTAGGAACTACATGAGTTCCACCCAATTTTGTAGCTATAGGATTTTCTTTTGTGTTCTCCGTGTTGTGTCTCAATTTTGGTCTAATTCCACACTGTGGCATGAATCCATTCTCGTTAGTCAATAATCCCATACCTATTCACTGTGTAATCAATAGAGCTTGTTCTCACTTTAACTCAAGGATGATTTTTCATTCAGTTATGGGGGTATGATGAGTCATGAATTGTTGGCTGTGATATCGCACCCATGATATCACATACGCGATATCACGTACACAATGTCACAGCCTAGATGCAATATCACATACGCGATATCGCAACATGTCTCCTCATCTATAAATAAGAGGTAGGCAGACTTGGTAGGCAGTTTTTAATTTTAAGTTTTATAGTTTTTTTTAGTACTAAGGTAGGGACTTTTTATTAAATTTTCCTCTCAACCCTTTTCTCCTAGTGCATGCTCGTAGTGTGATGATTGTAATTGTATGACATCCTTATTCGAGTGTGACATACTTGGACACGCACATGACTGACAATAAAGATCGAGATTACTTCATCATTGCAGCATCCACTTAGCTTAATTATTTAATTGTTATTGTTATTTATTGCTTCTTAGTTAATTTCTCTCTACCCTTATCTCCTAATAACGTAGAATGAGTACAACTTAATCACGAGCATTTTAAGTGTGACTACTTGGTAACCTAGTAGCGTACCTAGGCCATGTGCTTGGTAATCCCAGTGGTAGTCATGCACAAGGTCTAAGATGTGTACGTATGATTAAGGAATGGATGCTTATTACACTTAGGCTAGTTTAGATTCTCTCTTACTCTCTCTCTCCTAGTTTAGTTGATATTATTTCCCATCATCCCTAGGAGTAGCATTAGTGTAGGAACACATCATACACCTCACTCTGGACTAAACCATACGTGACAAAGCTAATACTAGTCTAGGTGGGAAGACAATGAACTGTGATCTACAAGTAACCATATAAATACCACAACTATTTTGTCTGTGGAGTTCAACTGGATCGTGCATGAAACACTTGTATTCGTATGGTTGAGAGTAAGGGTACCTCGCCACTCATCACTACCTTCAAGCAAATATGGAAGATTCTTGCTCTACCTAAAATTTAACAATTTCTTTTGTATCATCTTCATGAGGGTTTATCCTTTGGCAAACATCTTGAACATCTTGGGGTTTATACTCCTATTTGCCATCTTTATGGAACTATAAATGATTTTGTTCATGTCTTTTGACAATGTCCTTTTGCTCATCACACTTGGATTTGGGCATGCAAAGTTATTCCAAATTGTTAGCTTTCTCAAGATGACATTTTTTTTTGGCTTTTGGCCTAATACTTCCATGAATTTCAGATTTCATTGGAATGTTATTAGGCCTATTGTTCTCTTTCATATTTGGAAGCACATATGCAATATCATTTTTTAGAAAATAGAATATCTAAATATTTATCATTTTACTATTGCAAAGAAATCCTAAATCTTCTGCCTTTTCCATTTCCAAATTATATCCGAAGTTCCAAAGGTTTAGTTAGAGATTAATTAGTTGATTCATCTTTTGCAGCCTTGGTTCAGATTTATGAGCAATAGAGCCTCTAATGTAAGTAACCTTATTCAGCACAATTCTCAACAACGAAGCTCTTCGTTTTAATTCTGGTTATCATTTTCTTTGTTTGATTCTTTCTTCATTTTACTTATACTACTGATTACAATCAATCTTTGGTGAGAAGTGAATTTCTAGAAGGATGCTTCCTTATTTTTATTAGCCTAATTGTAAGGATGAATTCCTAAGTAGGTATTCCCAAATTCATTTAGTCTTTCCTTTCATGTTATTTCTATCTATTCCATGTTATGCTACTTGTGTATTATTTTAGCCTTTCTATTTGGTTTGTCATATGCTACATGTGTATTTGTTGCTTTATTTTGAATAATAGAACATTTTTTTAAGGTCCGACACCTCTTTTAGAAATTAAATATTTTAATATTTTAAATATCTTGACAAATAATATTTTAATCATGTACCTCAATCATAGTTAACCATATGAATCAAACCCCACACAAGTGTAATTAGGAAGATAGCAACCAGTGATTTAACGCTAAATTATCTAAGGCATTTAAAGTAGTCTTAGTTCGTAAAATTTGACCAAATTATGTGTAAATTCTTTTAATCTAAATGGTTGAACCTCAAAGCATATAACAAACCCACAAAGAATAGTTGGTTAAATAATGATATCATAAAGTTGTTTTCAAATATCCCAAGCTAAAATAGATTTCATCTTATATTTTCTTTTTGAAACAAATAAATATTTCATACATAATACAATGATCTCATTTGTAATTACAAAAGCATTTTAAATAGATATATTTACATCATTTTTTTACTTTCTAGAAATAAAGCAAGTTCAAATTCAAAACCACCTAATAAATCTCTTCCCTTAACATTTCAAAAATGAAGCAAATTGAATTTCTCATTTTCCATTCTCTAAATTAGATAAATTCCATAGAAAATAATTGAATTTCCTATTTTCTATTTTCTATATCAATTAGCAATCCACATAGACAAATTCTAGAGAACGAATGCATAGAACCATAATGCTAGGGTGTTAAATGTTAGAAAAGCAAAGTTTGAATTCTTGCTAGAATAATGAAAACATCTATGTCAAGAAAGAATAACATTGTCTTTTAATTGTGTTCGTTAGATATTTTTAAAACTAAATTTTTATTATGTCTAAAGAAATTTTAATAAAGATCAAAGATTTATTTTTCATTTACGAATATTAGCTATCAATTTAATTGTTAGGTGTTTTGATCTTGAAAGCTAATTTTGCATATAAGCTTCTTTGTTGCATGCAGGGAATGTCTAGTCTATTGAAAGGATAAGCTCTTTTACCTTATTGAGAAAAGTTAGATGTAAGGTTGAACTTATCTGGCTAGTTGTGGGAAAGCTTGTATCATGATAGGTCAAAACTTGAGCAAATGTCATTCATTTCCAAAATAAGCTTTTTAGCATAGGCTACAAGTTTAAGCCTATACAAGTTAGCTTTTTTGAAAAAGCTTTATTTGTTTTACTCTTGAAGCTAACTTAGCATTTAGAGGAAGCATCTTGATGTAAAAAGCTCATTTAAGTGATTTTTTCTAAATATGTGATTAAAGTTGACTAGAGGAGCTACATGGCAATGGTGAAAAAAAAGAAGCTATGTCTTTTTTGCTTTCATCATATAGAAGCTAACTTAACATTTAGATGTAGCGGGAGAGCTCATTTAGATGGAAATCCAACTTTTACCTTCTCATCTAGCATGTGGCAATGCAAACTGACAAACTTATTTTTTCTTGTAGTAGCTATGGTAAAAAAGATTTCGTGCATGTGTGAGCTCAAGAAAAGTTGAAATGTGTGGACCCCTTTGTTAAAATGAGCTTATATTTTCTTTTAAAAAATTGTGAAAGCCAATGGTGAATTTGAGCATTATTTTAAAAAGGGAAGCTATTTGGATATTCAAGTGTATTAGATTCACAAGGCCTTGAGTGAAAAAGAGCTTAGTTTTTCTTAAAGCCTAGCTTGTGGTAAGTTTTTTCCTTTTTTTTTTCTTTCAAAAAAGCTTTGTTTGGGCCATGAGAGGAATATAGGCTTGCTTTCAGTTAAGAGGAGAAAGAAAAAATCATAAAAGCTTGTAGACCAATCATTTTAGTGGCTGAATCACCTTAAAAGGTCTAACTATCTCTAGACCTTTATCTAGGTTATTTTTCTTACTTTTGGAAATTTATGTTGTTTTCTAATTAGCCTAAGTTTTAAGAAGGTCCTAATTCACTCCTTTCTTTGAGTGCCTTTTGCTTTCTTCAAAAAACAACATTAATAAAATAAAATAAAATTATTATGATGTCTTTTCTTATATTGATATTAAATTATTAATGAACTAGATAGGATTAAGATTTGATGGACGGTTGAAGACATGAAGGTGACTTGGGTAGGTATGCCCTTTTCCATTTTCCACCGATGAAATGAATAAGGCATAGAACGATAAGGCTGGTAAGTGATCAGGTCTTTGGTTTTGCAAGACTGCCAAGGGCATACCACTTTGAAAAGTCTTTCCATGAGCACTATTTCATGATACTATTTATTAATTAGCTGACAGGCTGTAAAGTGGATATCGCTCTCAAACATTTAAACATTCAACACATACAATGCACCAAGGACTTGCCGAGGACATTCATCACGAACTATGCCACTAGTGGGCAAGCGTGATTTTTTTTCTATGCCTCTCACTACTGGGTGCTTGCTTACTCTTAAATACGACGACGCTGTCAATGACAATGAAGTCGAGCCCTTTAATCAGCATTGAAATGTCTTTCAAACTTGACTGCTCGCCAATAAATACGACAAGAGAGGAAGTGCTCGACAGTTCTGCTACGTGCAGTAGCCGTCAGCCTAGAAGCGGAAAATTCTGAGAAACAATTGGTCGTACATGCAAATCATATCCGATGCTTTGAAATTTCAAGTTTCGTTTTATGCTTTGTGTGCCTCTACTTATACGGCGGCAGCAGCTCGGTGGCCTTGTCCATGGTAAAGGAAGCCTCGTAGACATGGCTATATTTCACGTCTTCGCAGTTCTGGTCGCTCTTTCTGCTTTGGCCTGCACATCCACAGGTAAGTGCACGAGTTCTGAGTTTCCTTTCGTTACATCTGAAGCTCTTTGTCATTGCAAGTATCGGTTTGTCGGTTCCTTTTCTTTTAAATTGGATTGCGTATATACATAAGTTCACAATGTAATGTTGCATAAATTCGCTGATTTCAAATCTGGAATTTTCCTCTTCACGACAACAACAGAAGGAGCAATCGGAATATGTTACGGAGACAATGCGAACAGCATTCCTGCAGCAGGGGACGTAGTGAAGCTCCTGCAGGGCAACAGAATTGGCAGGGTACGTCTCTACTACGCCAATCACAACATGCTGAACGCGCTGCGTGGCACCGGCATCGAAGTCACAGTCGGAGTAACCAACGACGAGTTACAGAAGGTGGCCACGGACAGGGCCGCAGCCGCGGGATGGGTCCAGGACAACGTCCAGAACTTCATCAACAACGTGCAAATCAAGTACGTGGCCGTGGGCAACGAGGTCTTCTCCAGCAGGTCTGATCTGGTGCCGTACCTGGTGTCCGCCATGAGAAACATCCAGGACGCCATCAACGCAGCCCGCCTGGGCGGTTCCGTTAAGGTGCGTACTTGCTAAAGAACCTCAAACAGAATATATTTCCTCGCTTCCGTTGAAACCCTCTTCAGATCACAGAATTCGTATGTAACGCAGCTTTGCCTACTGAAATCTATATTTGCAGGTATCGACGCCGCATGCATTCAACGTTGTGGCAAATTCATTCCCACCGTCGCAGGGCAGGTTCGATGGCAACATAAAGGCCACGATGCGGTCTGTTCTGGATCAGATCGGCGCCAATGGAGGGCCTGCTATGGTGCATCTGTATCCGTATTTCAGCTACAAAGGCAACAAGGCATCCATTAAACTTGAATATGCTCTGTTCCAGCCCACGCCCACGGTTCATGATGGCGTCAGCGGCCGCGATTACCACAATCTTTTCGATGCACAGTACGATGCCTTCGTTGCCGCCATGGCCGACGTGGGGCATCCGAACCTGCCCGTGGTGGTGACCGAGAGCGGCTGGCCCTGGAATGGTGGCGATTCCGCCAGCGTGGCAAACGCTCAGACGTACGTTAACAATCTGATCCGCCACGTGGAGTCCAGGGATGGCACCCCTGCCCGGCCGGGCAGCAGCATCCCCACCTACGTTTTCTCGCTGTACAACGAGGACAAGAAGAAGCCCGATCAGAACGGCGAAATTGAGCGCTACTTCGGCGTCTTCAACACCAACGGCTCTCCTTCTTACTCCGTGAATTTCTCTCCTTAGGCCTCGCCTTTTTGCTTCAATAACCGGTTTCCACTTGCTACGCTTCTGTGAAATAAGGAAACCCTCTTTAATAGTTACTCCACGGACAGTTACGTTTGTGGTGTAAGTTTGGGTTATGGAAACTGCCACATGATGATGGCTGCAAAATAAAAAAGTATAAGCTGTGAACTATACAGTTGATTTATCAGCATAATCTTCCGAGGTTCCGTCTTCCATTCTTCGGCTGCTGATTTTCTTCATTTACGCACCAAATCGGCCCTTCGCCGCTTGCTGTCCGTGGACCACTTGAGACCAACAAAAGGTCCCTTGCTCAACTCCATGTTATGAAAATAGTTCCCTTCAAATCCTTTAGGTTTTTGTTCACTTAAACCTATTCAAGGTAAATCCTAAGATATATATTCTCATTAGAACTTTAAAATTTTAACATTGCTTACCAAAATGGAATCTATGACTTCGACTAATACCTTATTGTCACCATTCATATTATCTCCATAATTCTTTATCCATTCAACTCTATCCTTACATTCTTCCAATTCCTCTCCTAATTACCATAAACATGGTTTTTGTTTTTAAAGTACTTTATATAATTTCCTTTATACATATCATGGAGCACATGGTTATACATAACAATAATAAGTTATAATTTAAAATCTTTAATGTTAAGATAATAGTAATTGCAAACATTATAATGCAAGGAAAACTCTAAGAAGGAAGAGACATCCCCTCTTTTATAACTTAAGGACATTGATGTAAACATTATGCTTTTTTAGACAAATAACATGAAGCATAGTATTAATAGTAAGATTGCTATAATAGCAACTAGAATAATAATTTGCATATTTTCATGTCAAATTCTCATCGATTACACTTTAAAATCATATACAGTCTACCCTTCATGATAGACATTTCAAATATTATTGGATCAAAATCATTTTGATCACTCAATTTGTGATTCCTTAGTTTGTACATCATTAAGTTACAAGTTTTAGCTACTAACAAGTTGTGTGTACATCTATGTTAACAATAAGTTAGATGTATACCGTCTAATGTATTATATTGGCTATATATCTTGGGAGTACCTATAGTTAAATAACTTCAAGTTTTGATACCCCTTGTTCAACTACTTCAAATTATTACTATCTTTTTTTTTCTTTGATTTTAGTTTTTCTTAAATACTTGGGGTAATTTTTTAAACAATATTTATTGGCAAGACATAGTTTAACGAAACATTATAAATCAATATTGTCCACTAGAATCAAATCCACAAATTGGATTCAACAAATTAAGAATCTTACCACTAAGCTAACATATCACTATTAAACTAAAACTCTTCTCTTCTTTGTTTGGGGGTGTGGGGTTGAGGAAGTTAGATGGTGGTGGAATGTGGAAATTACTTTGAGTTAGGTGACCTTCACAACCTCCATTGCACTCATGACTAAGACTTTTTTTTCTTTGTTTATGGGTAAGGAAGGAGGGGTTGAGTGGTAGTGGAATGTGGGGAAATTAGTAAGGTAAGTGACCCTCACAATCTCCATTACCCTCATGGGTATTGTGGGCAGCGTTTTATTTTTTATAATTTTCCCCTGTTGGTTTACTGCTAAGTCGTTGTACGTCATGAATTGTATGATAATATCAATGCTTACCAAGAAAAGAAAAGTTACACGGTAAGCCGCATGCCTACATTGATCAGGGCCGTGACCTTAAAACCTGAGTTGATTTATCGACTCATACTCACACCGGTCGGCGAATCAGGTTCTTCGACACAGGTTGGATCAATGCATGAGGGGTAATGTATTTCAAATCACAGGTTAAATTCAACTTTGAGAATTCAGCAAATTCTGGAAACATCTTATTTAAGTTCATCTTACAGTATCAGAAATGGACACGCAACTCACAACTCAATCCGTGAAATGCAACCCAACCTGAGCGATGGTGAATAAAATCTTTGACGGGACCACTCAATCTCATACATACAACACCCGCATTGTATTGAGCAAGCACCATGAGCTTTGTCAACATTTATCTTTGATTAACGATGCGAGGCGGCCTTGTGCATATAAGCTTGCACGCAGGGATAGAAATTGACAGGCGTCGTAATAAACAAATACAGTTACCAGACAAAAATTACTGGTGCATTTTTCTGTTGAAGAGGATGACAAGTGACTTCAGGATGTCTTCGAAAAAATGCATCCTATTTTAAAGACATTTTTAAGTTTGAATTATTTTATGAAAAAATGCTTCAAATTCTATCCCAGCTTGCACCGATTGTCCAGAGTTCTGCACATAAATCTCCGCACATAACATTAAATCGCTGTATTCACGCTACCTTCCTGGATCTGTCTCGTGAAACAGCGTCAACAATAAAATCTGATTCTTGACAACTGCCATCTGCCTACTGTTTAGGCTTCTGCGTGTAAGACCCGTCGATGCGGAAAAAACAAGTCGGCATACAGACACGGATCTTGATTGTCGTGTGAAGCTATCTCACCACAAGTCGTCTACTGTAGCACTGGTGCTATCGAAACTGGATTTCAGGTCATTACGCATTTGATTTCGACGTATTTGGTATTCTTTTAACTTTCGCATTCACATGGATGTCAGGGCTAATGCGACAGCCGAACTTTCTCGCTTTGTAAAATCTCTGCATCTTTTCACACTTCTTTTGTAAAATCTCTGCATCTTTTCACATCTTTTCACACTTCTTTTGGCTTTCGCTTTTCAACGAATCTGTCTATCCACTAGCCATGTATGGGTATTTTTATTTTTTAATTTTTTTAGTTCTACATTTTTAATATTATATCTTTGGGCATTGGACTTTTTGTCAAAAGTTGTAGAAGTGGGAAGTGGGAAGAGGGAAGAGGATAAAAACTTCCTTAGTCTATCTTTAATGCAATGCTCCCAGCGCATTCATTTTGGTGGTCATCATCCATCATGCTTACGTGTCCCTAGGTCTTACCTTTGTTTGCCCACTACTCATTCGCAGTAAAGGTGGGACCCAACAACACATGTTTAAATAATATAAAAAAATTTTTGGTAAAGGTTACAAGTTCAAGTTTTTAACTTCTCAAGTTAAAGTATTTTAGTTTATGAATTTTTGCTTGCTATAGAACAATTAAAATTATTTCGCCATTTTAATCCCTAATGTATGCATGCTCACATGTGATGTCCATGAGCATACATATGCACAGGTAATTGTATTAAATGCATACTAAGGAATTTTATATGCTCTTCCATAGAAGTGTCTTTTTCCTCCATACTCGTGGAATGTGCAAGCATTGTAGGATGTCAAAATTTTAAAATAAAAGACAATGAAAATAAACTATGGAAAAATGAGAGCAAAGACTAAAGAATAAAAATGGGATTTCACATCTTAGGTTAAAAGAGGGCTTATGATGAGGCATTGTCATATTAGCCTCTTCACCAAATTTATATGTAATCTATTCCATCTTATATGAAATGAGATGGAAATTGCCAACATTGTATTTGGGAAACTACTAGAAGTTTTTAGAGAGGTTGGAAATGATATTTGTAAAATCTTCAACTCCCCTTCCTATGCAAGTAGCAATGCCAAAAGCAAAGTTTGCTCAATTTGCATTTAATTTAACAAAGGGCAATGATAGAATGATCACAAAATAATGACCAATACACTTGACAATAGTAATGGAATGATCACTCAATGATGAAATGATTATTATTACAAAGGAACATTGAAATTTTTATAGACTTGCTAGAATATCATAACATTAGCAAGTGAAATAAGCATGACTTTTTTCCCATCATACTTGTGTCATACTTTCAAGCTTAATTTTAGCATATAACACCTTTTGATGATCTTCAACATCTTTAACTTCACAATATTTGTTCAATAACTTGAGTCAAGCAAAAAATGATTTAGTACCTTCCATTCCATTGAAGGTTTTTGACTTTAATATGAGGCAATATAGAGGCATGTTTGAATGCTCTAGTAAGAGTAAGCTCAATTCCTTCACTTAAATTCCTTTAAGGTTCTAAAGAAAGTTCCCTCTTTACCTTTCTTGGAAAGTTGAAATCTTTAGACATGTTCTCAATATTTAGAGCATGAAGAACATCATCATCTTGTTCATCATTCTCTCCAAAGTCTTCCTTGTCAAAAAGAATGTCATCTTCAAGAGGAAGCATGGGTGAATGTCTTGAAAAAATTCTTGGTGAAGATGCTCTTGAGTTATTCTCTTGCTTAGATGACTTTGGTGAAGTAGCTATATTTTGTTGTTCTCCAATAGCTTCACCACATCTCCTACCACTAGGATGTTGTTCGCACTATCTCCATAACATATTCCTATACTTCTAGTGATGAGCAGCAAGGTACTCCTATGCCCAACCATACGAATACGAGCGTTCATGCACAATCTAGTTGAATTCCGAGGATTAAGTGCTTATGCACCTACACAGAACAAGGATGAGTTATGCAGTCATTGTCTTCCCAAGATTACTTGTAAGGCACAATTGTATGATTAAGTAAACTCAAGGTATATGATTTTTTTATGTTTTTTTTATATATTTTCTATGTTGGTCTCCTAAGTGTGTGAAATGAAAAGATTTAATTAACTAATGGGTTTCTGTAACTTTAATGTTGATCAAATCCTTACACCAGCATCCATTCCCACTTTCCGAACACATCTTGAACTAGTGTAACACTACTGGGATTACCAAACGCTAGTCATTATTGGGTTACCAAGTGTTCCACGTATGCTCGAAGTGGTTGTGCTGAGTGTGCTAATTTGTTGCTAATTAATAATTCTAAAAAAATAACATTGATTAACTAATGAGAGCATCAAATAACAGTAAATAACATTAAATGCAATAGTTAAGCTATTCTGAATGTTGCAAGGTTTATCACAAAGTTCATCTTTATTTCTAGACACAAGGTGTGCTCAGGTACACAATGCTTGAATAAAGATCCGTTCACTCTATGACTCCTACTGTAGGCACTCAGAAATAATTGTAACTCTGGAATAGAAAAAATGCAAGAGTTCAACTAAGGGATTGAAAAATACTATTCAAAACCAAGCACCCCTGTCCCTTATTTATAGGCAACAAGATTGGCTCTGACATCATGTGTTTGATGTCGCTTGGCCAATCCGATATCATGTATCTGATATCAAGGGTTCGATATCAAGGGTTCCCTTATTTGGTGACTCATCATAACCCCACGATGGAATGAAAACTCGTCCCGACTTCCTTACAAAATATTGGGAAGGTATGGGATTATTGACTGAACGACAATTGACGGTGACATGGAATGATAGACTCAAAGTGCCCCTTGAATGAATCAACAAACATATTATAGCATTGGTGTTCATAACCATTGTGGTGAACATTGGACATAGATGACATCCAGACCCTCATTTGACAGCTTGAAGAGAGAGAGAGAAAAGAAAATGAGGTGCATTGCTGCCAATGTAAAAAATCCGCACACCGTTGTTCGTCCATGGCCACATGACTAAGTTTGTTCCTTTATGTAAATGCTCTTGCTCCAATCCATCTTGAGTGCTCCCTCCTATCCTAGTCCATTGTTCATGTGATCGCCATCTGCACATATAACACAATCACCAATTAGCAAGTATAGATAAGATATAATGCAGTTGATAAAGATATAATGCAGTTGATACCTTGCCTCAATATGAAGCACACTGGCTAGGTTGTGGGTATGGCAGATACTAGGTTAAAGGTTTGTAACTAATGACTACCCAAGGTGTAGGGGTGAGATAACTAATGGAATGGAAAAATTTGCAACAAGCCCCCACAACTAAGAGCGAACCTTTGGTAGCAATAGGATGGAAAACAAAAGAAAAAAGAAAGATAAGAGAAATAAAAATGGTAAAGCCAATAAAAATGCATAGAAGGGAAGAGAAAAAAAATGAATGTCATGGATGGGGTGAAGCGAGAAATAGTTGATTGCGAAATATGTTTAAGGGAAAGAACTTAACAATTACACCAAAAAGGAATGTTAGTGGGTCCTTCCCAAAGCAGGCTCATGCCCTTTATGCCTTGACAAACCCACAAACCAAAGAGTTTGTAGGCTCTAGGAATGACATATGGAAATAATAGTTAAGATTTCACCCACAAGAATTTACCAAAGAATAATAATGCGTCGACCAAGATATAGACTAATCATAAAACCAGCAATGAGGTAGAATATGAGAAGCAATACAGAAAGAGAAGAGAGAATGGAATGGGATCTTGAAATCAAGGTTGTGTAAAGTCCCTTGTGTATTATGTGGTTAAGATGACTTAATAAAATTTAGTCCAAATCCAGATTAAACTAACCACATCCAGTGACCTCGCATCAACATACCTGACCAACCCATCCTCCTGAAGCAACAAGAATACTTCCATAAAGTAACCACCATCCAAAAAAGAGAAGAATAGAGAAGTTGGAATTGAGAAAGGGAATTAGTTAGAGGGAATCCTCAAGCATGGGTAACATGTCTTTCTAGTGCCATAACCAGTGCTTGTAGGCCATGTTCCTTTATTATGTATAAGGGGTATGCTTTGAATTCCCACCAGTTGTTTTTTTTCTTTTGTGTGAGAACCACACCATGCAAAGACTTATTTGATTCATTCAACTTCCTCATATTAGTTGATAGTGGAATGGTAGAAATCCTATGAAAACAAACATCCAAGTACCTAAGAGAATAGCCAGCACAAATGCATCAAATCCCCTTGAAGTCACATCCTTTTCAATCCATTTGAATCTTTCCTTGGTTTGAAGAATATCAAGTCACAAATTCATTAACAGGTTAATTAGAAAAAGGGACAATACATTTCCGAAACAAAGGGAGATCATAGAGTTGAATAGATGAATGGATGACATGGACTCATTGCCCATTTTATCAAAAGAAACCATACTTTAGCATCAACATTAAAATTCAAAGGTAACAACCAAACATTAGCAATCAACACCATTATAGTACAACCCACCACCATGAGCACTTATTATGTGATGAGTGAGAATAAAGAAAAAAAATGTAACAAAGAAAGAAATAGTAAAAATGTTAACGATGGTGTAAAAAAAACAAGTAAAAATGAAAAATGTGTAAAGAAAATATGCAAAAAAAAAGAAAAAAGAGTGCTGAGGGCTTAGAATAATTAACATTGGTGGCCATGTCCCCCATGGCTGAGTTGAAAGGAGGAGATTCGAAATAATGAGTAGGGTTGTCCATCTACAGAGGTAGTGTTAGTACTAGCCATTTTGGGCTTATGGAAAGGTTTGGTTTGCTAGATGTTGATCAATAATTTCTTATTCGGGCTTCTAGGTTTATAGATCATCGTGGCCCCTAAAGGAAAAGTTTCATGAATGATATAAGGTCCTTCCCATAGCATTTGAAATTTAGTTCGTTGTGACACATGTGCGAGATTCCAATAAAGAACCCTATCTCCTAGTTGGTATTTGACTTTTCTAATTCTTAGGTCATGACGTTGCTTGTTAAAGGCCTTGTGAAGTTCATTGGATGATAGGGCAGCTAATTTATTTTCATCTAGTAAGTTAAGATTCATTAACCATTCTATTTATGCTAGACTGAGGTCAAGGTTAAGGTCACATGTTGTAGATAGTGTATGGAGCTCAGCTTGGATAGGAAGTGTTGGAAGGTTACTGTATACTAACTCATAGGAAGAATAGCCTATAGGGAGTTTCCATGTGGAGTGTTAGGCCCAAAGAGCATCATTTAGTTTGGTGCTCCAGTCTCACCTATATTTGCTAATGGTTCGTGTTAGAATTTTTGTGATTTCCCTATTGGTGACTTCGGCTTGACCATTTGCTTGAGGATGATATGGTGTAGTCAGTTTATGCTCAACTCCTAAGCATTGCATCAACTTCTGAAAAGTCACACCTGTAAAATGTGTACCATTATTAGAAATAAGTGCATGAGGCATGCCAAACGTATTTATGATTTGTTGTTAAATAAATTGTGCAGTGGTAGATGATGTACAGTCAGTAACAGTGGTTGCTTCTATCCATTTTGTAAAGTAATCAATAGCAACAACAATGTATGCTTTTCCATTGGACATTGGTGTAAAGGCTCCATAAAATCAATGCCCCATATGTCAAAGGGTTCTAAGGGTTGAATCCATTGTTGTGGATCCTCCATTTTAGCAGTCATTCCCCCATTGCATTGGCAACACTCACAAGATTGGATAAAATTATGGGTGTCCTAAAATAAGGTAGGCCAATAATATCCTACAAGAAATATTTTAATGACTATTCATCTCCGAGCGTAATGACCCCCACAAGGCCCCTCATGAGCATCTTGGAAAGCTCACAATTGATCTATATCAGGAACACACTATCAGACCAAGCCATCAGAACACACCTTGTAAAGGTGTCCGTTGATTTCCATGAAATGTTTGACTTAGTGGAGAAACTGTTGTTTCTTTATAATATCTAGTCCTTGTGGTGTTTCTTATGTAAAAAGATAAGTAAGAATACTACTATACTAGTTTGTATCTATGGGTGATTGATTTTTTATTACACTTGCAAGGAGGAGTTCATTAGGAAAGCGATCAAAAATTGGGTATCCGTCCTCTTTTTTGTCCCATCACAACTGAGATAAATGATCAGCAACAACATTCTCGATGCCTTTATGATCTACCATCATGAGATCGAACTCTTGCAAGATCACAAGCCATCATATGATGCGAGGGCTCATCGTTGGTTTATTCATAAGGAATCGAATCACACTATGATTTTTGTGTACAAATACCTTATAGCCAAATACATAGTGCCTAAATTTATCTAGTGCAAATACCATAGCTGTTAACTCTTTTTCTATTGTGGTATAGTTGAGTTGTGCATCAGCAATGCTTCAACTTGCACAGTGGATGTAATAGGGACATTTTTGGTCATCTGACTATGTAAGTATGACTCCTAAAGAAAAATTGGATGTGTCAGTCATTATATGAAATGGTCTAGACTAGTCAAGAGCTTGTAGAATGGGTGTTTCTATGAGCTTCTGCTTCAAGGTTTGGAAAGCTAACTCATATTCCTTGGTCCATTTAAAGGGTACATCCTTTTTCGTTAATTCTACCAATGATTTTGCAATCTTTGAAAAGTTCTTGATGAAGCATCTATAATAGCCAATATGTCCAAGGAATGATTGGACATCTTTTAAAGTTTCAAGCTGATGAGTGATTCCTTGGATGATTTTAATTTTCTTAGGATCTACCCCTATCCTTGTTTGTGAAATTTTATGCCCTAATACAATGCCCTCTTAGACCATCAAGTAGCTTTTCTGCCAATTGAGCCTTAGGCTGGTTTCAACACATCATTTTAGCACTTGCTCTAATCGGTCCAATGCTTGTTCAAAGTCCACTCTCTAGGTGGAGAAATCGTCCATAAAAACCTCCACACCATTTCCTATTTGCTACTGAAATATATTGAGAACCAAATGTTGAAATGTTGCTAGAGCATTGCACAAGTGAAACGACATTTGCTTGTATGAAAATGTCCCTCAAGGACTTGTGAATGTAGTTTTGGCTTGGTTTTTTTATGCTATTTGGATTTGATTGTACCTATTGTAACCATCCAGAAATCTATAATAACAATGCCCTGCAATGGTATCTAAGACTTGGTCAATGAATGGAAATGGGAAATGATCTTTAAATGTTTCCATGTTTAATAGCTTAAAGTCTATACATACCCTCCATTTACCACCTTTTTTAGGCATAATGGCTAATGGACTAACCCATTCACTATCAGCAATGGGGTGGATGAACCCGGCCTTTAGAAGTTATTCAATTTCTTCCTTAACTACTTGCTTAAGCTTTGGGTTCAATCGTCTTTGCGGTTATCATCGAGGCTTCATGGAGGGATCAATGTAAATTCTATGTTGGCATATCCTAGGATCTATTCTGGTTAATTTGGAATATGAAAAAGTAAAGGCTTTTGACCATTTGTTTACCATCTTCATTAGTCTTTCTTTTTTTTGAGGAGCGAGCTTAGCATTAATTATTACCAGTTTTCCATTTTTGAGAAATGCATACTCCATACCAGTGGGTAATGGTTTTAATTCAAGGGGCTCTTGCTTAAACTTGTAAGGGATTTCCAGCTTTCCCCAGTTGATATCTTTAGTGTCAATACTTGGAAGTTGGCGATGGACTTGCTCTAATGCATCTATGCCATCAATATAGGCACAAGTCAAGCTCTTAGTTGGTTCCATGCATAAAGTTGAATTGCTCTCTAGGTCAGCTGTCAGCCACTGGGTGCCTTCCTATCTTGTGGCTGCTGCATACAGGCATCTTTGTATGTTAGATACTTATGCACACTGGTTGCATGCAAGCAATGTTGAGCGTTGTACAAACCAGGACTTCTGCATGTAGGTGCACCCTATGTCACTGTATGCGATGCATGGAACTTTCTTCTTCTAGATCTTCCCAAATGCATTTTCTTTTGATATCTCTAAGGAAAGATCATGTATTCCTAGGCATGCATTAATTGTACTTAGCCATGCTCTTCCCATTATGATTTGAAAGTTCCCCTTGCAGTTGTTGACTTGGATCATTAGAAAATTGGCTAGATACGACCACCCACAAATAGTGGTGACAATATCCTCCACTAGTCCTAATGGAATAGTGATGGACTGGTTGGCCAACTCTAAATAAATGTTAATTTTCTTTAGTGGAGGCAGGTTCCAGGCTTTATACATTTCTTGGAAGATCAAATTAACACCAGAACCTAAATCCAAAAGAGCTTTATGAGGCTCGTTTCTAGCAATTTGCAAATAAATAAGAGGACTTCCAAAATCAGAGAATTTCCTAGGAAGATGGCTAGCTTTAATCGAATCAGTGATGGCATGGGTTAACATGATAGTATGCATTGGGTGTAGTTTTTGATTCGAAGGAAGCTCCGAAGATCCAAATGATGATAAGCCATTTGGTTATAAGAACTTGGTTGGGCTATTGGTTCTAACGAAAGGTCTCCTCTTTGATTAGTTGTATGAACCAACAGTAGGTTGAAAATTGATAGCCCTTATAGCATTATGTTGCTGCGGTTAGGCAGGAAGCTCACCCTACATATTTGGAGTAGGTGGTAATGGAGTTGAGGGTGGAAGAGATGTAGACAGATGAGGAGGGTAGTGTGTATGTGGAGCATTACCCCTAGAAGAAGAAGAAGTTCTATAGTACTTGAGGGTCTAGTAGTGAGGTTGGAGAATGTTGTGACTAGTAGAGTCACGTGAAAAGATCAATTTTTGAACGTAATACTCGCATGGGTTAGGTTGACAGTAAGGGTACTGTTAACATTGTAGTGGCATTCCCCATGATTGTAGGTGTTGCCACTATTGATACTATTCATTCAGTTGTGGTGGAGCTCCACTTAGATAATATGTCAAGGGTTAGTGGAACTACCTTGGGTTACCTTAAGGATAAGGTATCCTTCTGGGTGTTTGTCGTCTATTTAATCATGGGTTTAGTGCATATACCCTAGACTCTTGCAGATGTGACACTACTGGGCAACATCCCTTAGGATGATCATATTGGCAAATCTCACATCCGCCATCATTGTCTGTGTCTGAATCCACAACCTCTTCAATGATGACAACCTTTCCCTTACCCTTGTTACATGCATACTCAACTTCTTTCTTTTTCCTTCTCTCTTGGTCACTACTTTATTCTCTAGACTCCTCTCCTATTTTTAGGATAATTTGAAATTTGTCATCTAGGGAGTTCCACATTTGATCCACCTTTGCTGATATTTTTGATGCAAATTTTTGAATGGGAAAAGTCTTTCTATTTACCTTCTCTTCAAGTGATGATTCTTCTTCATCTTCACAAAATTTAACTTCTTTCTTTTGGAGGAAAGGATTTCTGTTGTACTCCTCTATACTTTCTTTTTTCCTCAACTCATTTTCCTCCTTGGCAACTCGCTCCAAAAATATTTGTATTTGATAGGCTCTAAGCTCAGATAGCCTTCCTTGGGCATAAGTCCCAAGGGTTCTTCACGTTTCATACCTAAGCTCATCTACGAGATGGCGTAGTTGTTCCTTTTGTGAGTAACCATGACTAGGGCAAAAATATAATAATCAATAGTATCGGCCAATGGCAGCATCCAAGGGTTCGTGTCATCCTTGTTTCCATTCTTGGATTTGCTTATGTAGGTTGGACACTTGGGAGTACATTTGATACTTATCATTGAATAGCTCCAATATGGTACTCCATCAACAGATGGATTTTAGTTCTAAGGACTAGTATAAGCTTTCTGCTTCCTTGATCAGTGTCCATGGAAACAATTTTAGCTTTTGCCACTCATTTTCTATATTCTGCAAGCACATGTGTCATGGAATACTTGTAAATGGTTTTGAGGATCAACATTGTATCCCCCTTCAAATCGTGGGATGTTATTCATGTCTAGAATTTTGATCCTACTATCTTTCTAGTGCCTTGTTGGAATCCTAACAGCCTCTACTATATTTAACATACTTCGAGTCATGAGTAGGGTTTCATTATGATCATGTTGTTTATGGTGTCTATGATGCCTATGGTGTTCCCTACTATCCCTTATTTTGTGATGTGTCTCTCTGGAATGCCCTTGCCCCCTTTCTCTACTATTTCATCAATGATTTCTATTTCACCTATGATTATTCTCACGATCTTTCCCTTTGTAACTACATTCAAATCCTAAAGGAGAGGAGGAAGAAGATGATGAAGGTGAAGAGGAAGAAGGACTAGCACCATGTTGGCTCTTGCCACATTCTCTTTAGTGGTTGCAGCCTCAATCACGGTTACAATCATGATGTCTGTTATTGTGATGCATTCGTGTTCCTTTTTCGGACCCTTTGTGTCCACCGATATTAGAACTTGGGTTATGAATAGTTGAGTGAAGATTATGATACCTAACTCCTTGACTGAAGTCAAAGAGAGGAACATTGTTTTGTGGAAAACCTCTTGAGACAAGTTCACCATTGTCGTTTTTACCTAGGACATACAAGACATCCTAAGACCACTTCCCCTTCACAAATTTGTAATGTCTCTCCTATTGTAGATCCCTCTGGCATTGTGCCTCCATGGGTCAATAATCTCTTGAATCTTGTTGTGCCTATGATTATAAGTGTTGCATACAAATTCGTGTGAGAGCACAAAGAAGCATGCCCGAGATTGAGCGATCAGAAGGTAACACTATGTTACCTTCTAAATCACGCCATCATAGTTGTTCATCCTGGTGGAGGATAAAGGTAAATTTTGGTACATACTCATCAAGATGAGTGTATACCATGTGAAACTATTGGGGCACTGGAGGAATATCTTGTGCACCCCACCTCCGATTGTTCATGGTATCGGACCTAGTCAGTTAAGCACTCTCATAAGAAGAAGGAGACATGATTGATTACTCAATGTGCGGTACTCTTTTCTGGTGATTGTAGGATATTTAACCTTAAGGGTTTGCTCCAACAATGGAAGGATTTCCTAAGTTCTAATTAGTGCATAAACAATAAAATCCTCGATAATGGTGCTAATGATGAGTGGCAAGGTACTCCTACTGCCAACCATATGAATACGAGTGTTCACATGTGATTTGGCTGAATTCTAAGGATTAAGTGCTTATGCACCTACACAAAACAAGCATGAGTTATTCAATCGTTGTCTTCCCAAGCTTACTTGTAATGCACAGTTGTATGATTAAGTAAACTCGAGGCATATGATTTTTTAATGTTTTTTTTATATTTTCTATCTTGGTCTCCTATGTGTGTGAAATGAAAAGATTTAATTAACTAATGGATTTCTGTAACTCTAGTGTTGATCGAATCCTAACACCAACATCTGTTCCCACTCTTCGAACACATCCTGAACCAGTGTAACACTACTAGGATTACCAAACGCTAATCATTACTGGGTTAACAAGTGTTCCATGTATGCTTGAAGTGGTCGTGTTAAGTGTGCTAATTCTTTGCTAATTAATAATTCTAAAGAAATAACATTGATTAACTAATGAGAGCATCAAATAATAGTAAATAACATTAAATGCAATAGTTAAGCTATTCTGAATGTTGCAAGGTTTATCACAAATTTCTCGATACAAGGTGTGCTCAGGTACATAATGATTGAATAAATATCCATTCACTCTATGATTTTTATTGTGGGAACTCAGAAATAATTCTAACTCTGGAATAGAAAAACTGCAAGAGTTCAGCTAAGGGACTGAAAAATACTATCCAAAACCAAGCACCCCTGTCCCTTATTTATAGGCAACAAAATAGGCTCCAACATTGCATGTTCGATGTCGCTTGACTGATCTGATATCATGTATTCGATGTCGAGGATCTGATATCGGGGGTTCCCTTATTTGGTGACTCATCACCTAGTAATGAGATGTTGGTCTAGTGGTAAGATTATTTATTTAGAAATTCTAAGTCATGAGTTCAATTCTAGTAAGTAATGTTGAATTGCAAGGAAATTCCAAATTTAAAATCAGTGAATTTAGGAAACATTAAGGTGTGAAAAAATATATATACACTTAAACCAATTTAATAGAAAAGAAACCAACAAACATAATATTGCAATGATAGAGAAGTTTAAATGTAAGGAAGGAAGTGGTTGAGGATTTGTAAGGAACAGAAACTTTAATTAGAGAACTTACCTGTGGATGTGTAGGCCAAAGCAAAGAGAGTGACCACAGTTGTGAAGAAGAAAAATAAAGTTGCAGCCTCTGTTTTTATGGAACTTTGTTTACCATGGACAAGGCCACTGTACTACTGCTGCCATATAAGTAGAGATACACAAAGCGTAAAATGAAACCTGAAATTTGAAAGCATTGGATATGATTTCCCTGTATGACCAATTTTTTCTAAAAGGTTTTCCTACTATATGTCCTCCGAAGTCAATGGTCCATTGTTTGTGTTCAGTGTTTAAATGTTTGAACATGATATTCACTTTACAAGCTCATAATTAATTAACTAGCTTAGTTGAAAGTTGAGAGAATATCTCAAATGTTAGCATTAATAGGCAAAGACTAACGATTTACATGCCATTATTATGCTATATTTTCAGATAACTTTTAAAATATACATGTTTATATATGCATGATTACTATAATTATGACACTGATTTTGTGGGGTGTGTTAAATAGATGTTTTTGATTAGCAAGAAAGGAGGACATGGGGGTTATGAGAAACAAACCAGTATGCACATATGACATGTACTTGGTTATGACATTTTATAAGAAGATGTTGTAGTTATGTTTTGCATGTCTAGTTATGCATTTGATGTTATGGTTATGTTATGGATATGATGTGCTACTTTTTGTGTGATGGGGATGAGATGTGGGTCATAGGGATATTAGTTGGGATATGAGAAAATTAAATTATATTTATAAAATTCACTAAGGAAAAAATAAAAGTAAACAAGTTTAATTATATTTAGTTTATCTATTAAAAACATAAAACACATTTTCTTCCTTTTCTCCTAATCATGTGTTTCAAGTTTTTGTTGAAATCCTTCCCTCATTTGTTCCTATTCCATTTTAATGGATTTCAATAGTTTTTGGATTGTTTGGGAGATAGTCTTAGGCTAGTAGGTATTTTGAGAGTCTTGCATAAGCTTCCATTTAATGTTGATGATAATCAAGTTTTGATTGATTAGAGGTGCATATCTTGTTGGAATAAAAGGTATTTCTAATTGAGATGACCTAAATATGTTTCTCTTTTTTATTTTCAATTTTGATATTTAAGTCTCCTTTTTCATCTCTTTTGCTATGTGTATGGTCTAGGTAAGACTTGTCTTTCGGTGGGTTCTTTGTGTGGTTCACTTAGTGTAAGAACCAATAAGCTATTTAGATGTTTTCATGCATGTTTTAGATGTTTTGACATTTTCTCATCATAGGTGTCTTTCTATTTAGTGGCTATTATATCGACATATTTTTGGGCACATTTATTTTTCAAGTTTGTTGTAGACTAGTATTGTAGTTTGAACTTTCGACCCACAATTACACCTTGCATTTAATAAGTAATGCATGAAATTTTCATTGGTTCATCATGTCATGTTTTATTTCCTTAGTGATCTTAAAGAAAAGGTCTTGAATTCCTTGCTTAGCATCAATGATGCTAAGTTATGCTCTTCTCATGATGATGGAAAAATCCCCTTTATTATTCTTTATATTGATCACAAGAAAATATACTAGATAACATCACCCATCAACAATGGTCACAACATCCTCCACCTACCCCAATGGAATAATGATGGGTTGATCTACAAGCTCTAACCTAATATTGCACTTTTTGAGTGGTAATAGGTTCTAAGTTTTGTACATCTCTTGGGATATCAAGTTTACTTTATAATTGAAGTCTAATAAAGCTTTGGATGGTGCATTTCTTGCAATCTACAAATAGATTAAGAGGCTTCCTAAATTTGTTCTTTTTCTAGGAAGGCTACTTACTTTAATCTAATCAGTGTTAGCATAGGTTAACATGACAATTTGTACATTCAGATTTTGGTTTGAAGATGACTCATTTAAGAGATTAGAGGACGTTATCCTTGATATAGGGTCCATAGACACAAATTCTTACATTAGTTTAGATGGACTAACAGGTTGAAAGAAAGGGAAATTTTACATCATACACTTAGAAGTGCTTGAACTCTTATCCGTTTCCATATGAACAACTCTTATAGCATTTTTCTAATATGATTTTGGAGGAATCTCACCTTACATTGGCGGACATAGCGGTGAAGGAAGAAGAGTATGTGATTGTTGGGGATTCATCATAGGTGGATGTGAAGGGTAGGAGTGTGATTTAGCTTTAGAAGTGGGAGGTATGTTGTATTATGGTAGATAGTAGTGGTGGAAAGAGTGGGTTTGAGCAACTACACCACTAGGAGAAACAAATTGGACATAATATTTGTAGGGATCTGGCTGCCTATAAGGATACTATTTTCTTGGTGGTGGCATCCCCAATGACTGTGGGTTTTATCATGGAGAAGGACCACTCTGATTTGCTTTAACTCTTTAAACACACCGAATCTAGACATAGAAAAAAACACTAGATAGTTCAATTGTTAAAAAAGCTTAAAGAACTAGCTATTTTCAATTAAACTAAGAAGATTATAATTATAGTAGAATCACAACCTAGATCATATTGAATCCTCACATACTCAATACTATTATAGAGCATGAGGCTCTATAATCACACAATGACTAACCTCAATGCAAAGTTCAATCAATCTAGATCTCTCCACAAATAGATTTGAGATCAAACATACATACAAAGAGTTATGGCCAAGATCACACATCCTCTCCTACAATCTCTCTTGCTTCATATACACAACATGTAACCTGGCCTCTATATTTATCGCAAATGTAAAGCTTAAAACATCTCCTCTTTTGGTTAGATATCTTCAAGGTACTTAGGACATCTGTGTGTGTGTGTGTGTGTGTGTGTTTTTTTTTTTTTGGTAGATTGTAGCAAAGACATATCTTCAACTTCCAAAACCTACAAATCAACCACCTTTAGGAATGAAAAAAGGCTTGAAAGAGGTGTTCCTATACTAGCTCTCCTACCCTTCAAAAAGTGAATTGAGGTGAACAAGGGAGTAGGTGTAGAAGTGATCCCCCGCTCAACAAGATTGGTCTAATGAGCCCATACAGCAACATCATCAGTTTGATCCTTCTAGTGGATCAAGCACTCATGCCTCTTTACTCCATGAATATTAGAATCTTCTCTCTTCTTAAGTACAATCACCTTTCTCTCCTATGAAGGCTTGAAAATACCAATAGCCTTCTTCAACTCATCAATGCTACTTGTAAGATTTCATCATCGACCAAACCATGGTAATGTATAAGATTTGTAACATTAAATACAAAATACATACCCATATTATTTGGTAAGTTAGTTTCAAAATAATTATCATTAATTTTGGTCTTTATCCTGAAAGATCCATTTTTTTAGCCTTCAACTTTGAAAATTTGACACATGTCAGCCTCTTATTCTTCAAATGCACCCAAAAAAAATCACCAACATCAAATTTATGCTTCATCTTATGGTCATTCCTCTTAAGGACTCTTTCTTCAACCTTCTTCTTAAGATTATCCTTGACTTGAGCATTAAGATCCTTCTCTTGCACAAAATCAACATTCAATTGAACTTCTCCATTAAAGTGACTAACGTCATCCAACATATTTTGATTGAATCCATAATTAGTCTCAAATGGGCCTTTTTCAATAGCAATGTAAAAAAAATTATTGTAAGAAAATTCAGTATGAAATAATAAATATTCCTACCTATTGGGTTGTTCTTCACACAAACATCTCAAAATATTCAACAAAGATTTATTGACCACTTTAGTTCAGCCATTAGATTGTGGATGATATGTAGTAGAAAAAATCAGCTTTATCCCTAAAATTTTCGAAAGGAACCTCCAAAAATGACTAGTAAACTTGGAATCTATTTCACTAACAACATTCAAAGGAATTTCATGCAACTTCACAATGTGCTAGAAACATATTTGCAACATAAGATGCATCATTCACCTTTTTACATTGAATAAAATGTGCCATCTTAGAGAATCTATTCACCATCACAAAGATTAAATCATTATCACTTTTGTTCTTTGAAATCCCACTCCCAAAATTCATTAATACACTTTTCCATGGATCCTTGGGAATTAGAAAAGGCATGTAGTATCCCTCAACACCTTTACCTTCCTTGAATTTTTGACATGTTAAACATCCCTTCACAAATTAGGAAACTTCAAAGGCCATTCCATTGCTATAAATAGTGTCTACCCCCAACCTCTAATGTTTTATCTTTGCACATGTAACCTACCATGTCACTACAATGCTTTTCAATCATAATTTTTCTTCTAAAATTACAATTGGGAACACAAATCTTTTCATTCTTGAATAAAATTTCATTTTGAATAGGATTGTCCCTTCATTGGTCTATCCTACTCAACAATGATCCATTGAGGCTTCTCAACAAATTCCAAAAATTAGAATCATGCTCATATAAATTAACAAAATCATTTTGATGAGCTGCGAGTATCCCTATGTCCAACCATATTAATAACCAACATCACTAGTGATCCAGTAAAATTTTGTGGACCTAGTTCCTAAGTTTGCCCATAATCTTAAACTATGAAGTAAGGGGTTATGTGATCATTGTCTTTCTAACTCATGCTTGTGTTATCAGTATGTACAGTTGATGAGTAGTGAGTAGTCCCTACGCTCAACCATATGAATCACACACATTCACTTACAATCTGGTCGAATTCCATGGATGGGACTAGTGTGGTATCTAGATTGTTAAGCATTGATTGTAGGTCATTGTCTTCTCACTTGGACTAGTGGTAGTGTTGACACGTATGGTTTAGTCCAAAGTGAGGTATATGATTATGATGTTGTTGGGGCCTTAAACTAACCTTAACAAATTAATTATTTAATCTAATTAATAATAAGAAGATAAATTCTAAACTAGCCTAAGGGCGATGAGTGTTCGTTTCTAGCTTGCCATACATGCCTTGAACTCACGTATCAACTACTGTGATTACCAAGTGTTATGCTATAGAGTGAACTAAGTAATAACATTACTGGAATTATCAAGCAAATACGTGTTTATGCTTGAAACTTGTCATGCTCATTCCATCAATTGATTAATGTTTATGAAATTTTAAATATTAATTAAGTGCATGAAAAATAAACTACATTGAAAGTAAATCTAGTCTAAGTCAAAGTGCTGTAATGCATAAGAATCAATATCGATCTTATTGTCATTCATGGAATGTATCCAGGTACATTTCCACTGGAATAAGATGCTATACAACTAGCTCAGATCCATACTACAGGCACTTACTGACTGTTCTCTAAGACTACGGAATAAAATTGCATGAGGTTGGCTACTCTATTAGCCAAAGAATGCTAATACATAGTAGGAGGATGTCTATTTATAGGTGAAAATAGACACTACATCAATGGGATCTTGTTAACGCATCATTGCATGTGTTGATGGGGCCTAGTAAATGGGGCCAAGATATTAGGGCTAAGATATTAGAGCTAAGATATTGGGGCTAAGATATCAAAGTTAAGATATCAAGGCTAAGATAGCAGGGCCAAGATATCGAGGCTAAGATATTAGGGCTAAGATATTAGAGTTAAGATATCGAGGCTAAGATATCAAGGCTAAGGTATTAGAGTCAACCAAAAATTAACTTTTTGTCAAATATCCTAGCCAACTAATGATTCATCATACCCCCACGACTGAATAAAAACTCATCCTCAAGTTAATAGGATAGGATTGAGCTTTCTTTACAAAAAATTAAAAATGATGGGATTATTAGCTGACACTAACTATTGACTAACTGTGAGTGTTGCATTACAAAATTTTATTCAAGTGGATGCATACAAAATGACAGAGTGATAAAAAGAATGGATAGACTTTGAAGATTACAAAATTTGTAGAGGTCTTCAAGAATCCATTGAAGATGATTCTTCCTAATGCTGCTAGCAGTGGCATATTTCCAATTTAGATTGGTTTGTCGATGCTTCATTAGTTATGTGGAACATTCTTGAAGTATGGACTGAAATTTCTTCTCATCATCCCATGGATCTAGTAAACATGTGATGCGTGATCTACTATCTTGTATTTACTACGATTTGTTCATGGTCATATCCTCCATTGTCCTCCTCTTGGCTTCATTTTCATAACTAGCAAAAGACCTTCTTCCTTAGGCGTTTCTTTTAGCATCACCTATAGTCACCAAAGGATCAACATTAGTTTTGGTAAATTTTTCCTTAATAATCAACTCTTTTTAATCCCTTCATATGTGTTTAAGCATAAGGTGATGACAACATACTATGACTAAGGCTATGAGGTAACTAAAATCATCAAGCTACTCACATTATTTTGATCAATTACTATTAGTTACCATAATGTTCAAAAATAGGATGTTAGACAAATTTCAAAGTAGACATCCCTAGCCCCCATGAATAATAAGTGTAACTTCGAAAGGACATAAGTTTTTAAATAATTGAAACCAAAGGTCTGATTTAGAAGATGACCAAGAAATATTAATGGATATGGAAATAGAAAACTAGGAGAATTAATGAAATAGATGAGAAGCAGTCCCAAAATTATTCATAAATTCAAGGAAACCATCATTGATTTTTTGGAGCATGTGAAGGTTAGTTCAAAGCCATGATCAAAAAAAGTTATGCAAGTGCGTCCTCCTCAAAACAAGCTCCTACCATAATGCCCTTTCATAATCACTTCTATAGATGTCTATGGGCACCCAAGAAGTTAAATGTAGACCATGCCTTTATTTCAAACAACACATAACTACCATGGTTAGGATGTTGCATTATACTACACAAGACCAAAAGGCTCATAACTGCATGTAGTAGTGAGGTGAATAATGGGATGAGAAGGAATTGCAAAGATAGGGATGTAAGGTACTTGACCATGTCCACAATAGGTTCATGTGATAAATGTGATTGAAATGATCAGCATACCTATTCATCCAAGTTTAGACCAAGTCCATACCATGAACAGTGATCTCGCATTAATGTGTTCCTTCCTATTAACTGCCATGAGTCCACAAGCACCTCAAAGGATAATCATCACTCCAAAAAGAGAAGAAGGAAGGAAGGGCCTTAGTTAGAGTGGCACCTTTAGGAATGGGTAACATGTCTTTCCAACCCCATAATCAGTAATTGTATCCCATTATTGTGTCTAAGGGGTGTGCTTTGAATTCCCATTTTTTTTTTGTTTTCTTTTTTTTTGGATGGGAACTACACCATGTAAAGACATTTATCTTCCTATTATTGGTCAATAGATGAGTGAAGATAAATTCCAAGAGGAGTTATAAACCAGATGAAGAAAGTCAAGAAGAAAACCCAACAAGTTTCCTTGAGGTCACATCGTTTACCATTCCCATTTGATCATTCCCTCTTTCTTCAAGGTACAATGATCATTGATTAATTTTAGTTTCATGAAAGAAGAACCAAATTATTTCCATGAAAAATACCTTTTATTCAGAGAACTGGAGGGATAGATGAGATGGTCTCACTGCTTTACACAATTACTTACATAATCATCTTGATAGCATAGAACAAAAACCCAACACATAGCATTAACTTTTGCATCATGGCTTGGCAATATTATTAATAGAAATATAAAAGACATTCGTAAAACATAAAGGAAATGAATCAAGCATAGAGAAAAATATAAAGAAAAGAAAGATATTAAGAAATGAAAAACATATTAAGAATCAAAATTTGTTTGAAGATATAGGAAAATGATAAGAAGTTGTAAAAATAGAAAGGTGAAAAACACTTATTAGTTCTTAAACCAGGATGGAGCATCTCCCCCATGACTAATCCTATGGCTGCACATTTAGGAGATGGACTGCATAATTTCCTAGTTATACACCATCAGTTTTCCATCTATTACTATTACTAATTTAATTAATTATGTGGTAGCACATCTAACATTGGTGATAGTCTCATTTGGATCATCTAGAGACGTATCTTCATCTGGACTTGAAATTTCCATTTTTGGAGGTCCAAATGTGTTTGCTTCTTCTTCTTGATTTTCTATTTTAATTCCCAAGTCTCCATGTTTAATATCCTCTTTTTGTGTATAATCAAAGTGTAAGATATTTATGTCCAAGTCCTCTAGTTGGTTCATTTTCTTAAGTCTAGAACTAATAAGTAGATTAGTTGCTTCCATGCATCTTTGAAATAGTTTTATATTCTCATTTTCAAGCCACTAGATGTCTTCTAGTTTAGTGGCTACTACATAGACCAGTTTTTTCTCACACACTTGCTCCTAAACTTTATGATGGGTCGGTATAGGGGTTGTGTTAATATTTTGCACTTTCGACCCACAACTACACCCTTTATCATGATTAGTTATGCATGGATTTTTCTTTTGTTTTTCTATAGTGCTAGATTCATCATTTTTGTCAGGTGTTGGAGTAACAACGGAAGTTGACCTTTGCATAAGATTAGAGGACATTGGTTGTGAAAGGAAGGGTGTTGCACTTGATTCACATTGTGTTGGTTTGGATGAGTTAATAGGTTCACAAGTGTTGTGCTTATGTGTGGGAACCATCTTAAAGAAAGGGAGTTTCCAAAATTGTGATGGAGATCTAGTGGCATTATCATTTTTGTGTATGTTTGCAGCACAAGTGGCATTCTCTTGTTGATGTCATGGTGCTAAATATTCATGTGTTTTTGGTGGTGACATATGGTGGAGGAACGTATGAGAATATTGAAGATATGATGAAAGGATGAAAGGTATGAGGTGGTGATCCTTCAGAAGATATCATGCCATGATGATATTTAGGAGAGTGGTAGTAGTGATTTGAGTAGAGGACATAGAACTAGTTGGAGAAACAGGTTGTTGAACATAATATCTATATAGTTTTTGCTGGTAGTAAGGGTAGGGTTAGCTTGGTGATGGCTTCTCCCACGACTGTGGGTTTTGCCATTGTAGTTGATGATGATGTTGAGGCTAGTAATAAGTCACCTTAGGATAGTATGATTGGTTGTAGGACTATCCATGATTACCTTGTGAGAAAGGTAATTTTCTAGGCATTTGCTTTTGTACAAACTTGGGATTCAATGCAGATACTCATGTAGATGTAACATGATTGGGCAATGATCCTTTGGATGGTCATATAAGCTGATGTCACATCCATCATATTTTTTTGTGGTTGAGTCTATAGCCTCTTCTTCTATAGTCATTTTCCTTGTTTGTCGATAAGTGTTCCTAGTTTTTTCTTGGTTCTTCTTCCTCCATTTATTATGATCGCCTAATTCATTTTATGTTACCTTCTCCTCTACAGTTTCTACAAAATTTGTAGCCTTTTCATTTATCCACTTTGACATCCTATCTAGCCTTGCTTGGAGTTCATCAAGAGATTCTTGCAGTGGCAAGGTTTGTTGTGAAATCACCTCATTGAGAGTTGCCTCTTTTTCCTTTTCATAGATATGGACCTTCTTCTTTTTAAGGGTTGGGCCCTAGTGATATTTCTCAACATTCTGCCATTTATGTAACTCTCCTTCTTCTTTTGCTAGATGCACAATTAGCATTTTTATCTAATGGGATTTTAGTTCATATAATTGACCTTAAGCATACATCCCAAGGATCTCCCTTATTTCATTATGAAGCCCATCTATGATGTGGAAAAGTTACTCTTTTTGAAAGAAATCATGGTTGAGACATCTATGTAGTAGTGAATAGTATCTATCCAAGGCCACATCCAAGGGTTCATGATTTTATTGCTTCCACCCTTGGATTTGTTTTCTTAGGTTGGACACTCTTGTATAGGTTTGGTATTTTTCATTAAAAATTTCTAGCATTGTGGATCATTGGTGGATGGAACTTGGTTCCAACGATCTATACCAACTTTCAGCTTTGTCTAGTAGTGTCCTAGGGAAGAGTTTAAGCTTTTGCCACTTATTTTTGATATTTTGCAAGGCACAAGCATCATGGAAGTCTTGTACATGATGTTGTGGATTAGAATCATAGCCTCAAACAAATTTATGGATATTATACATATTGAGCCTTTCTATGTGACTTTCCCTACGACGCCTATGGGGTATCTTAATAGCCTTTGTGATTTGCATTAGGCCCTTAGTGGCTAACAAGGGTTCATTGTCATTGGACATGGCATGGTGAAAATTGCTATTTCTATTTTACTAATTGTGATGGTTTCAGCTATGTTCATGTTAAGGTCTTTGATTTTTTCTATGGTTTTGATTTCTACCCTTATTTCGACCCCATAGCAGAGCTTTGTCTCTATATCTATGTTCATCTTCATCAAAACTAGACATTGAAGAGGAAGAGGAAGATGAGGAATTAGGAGGATTGTCATGGCTTCAATGGTGTTTCCCATAGTCCCTTTATTTCTATTTTTTAGGTTTTGAGGAGGTCTTAGGCCTTGAGGCCTTCCTTGGTCTAGGACTTACTTCATCTTCTCTAGGATCATCTACCTTAGGTCAATGTAGTCCTTGAGTGTAGTCAAGGTGATCATGAACATATGAAACCCATGCATGAGGTTGGTCACTCCAATTTTCTTTAGTATATATCTCATTGGTTCTACAATGAATGGTCTCTTTATATAATGCATTATTGCTTCCTTGTGAAAGAGACATTTTTTTGGTGTATGATGTGTGTGACTTAGTATTTTCCAAAAGATAGTTTGTTAATGCATTTATAGCAATTGTGTATGATATAACTAATCTAGATAAATAGTTCCATCCTCAAAAATGGTATCAATGATGAGTGATGAGATACCCTCTACACCCAACCATACAAATCACAAGTGCTCATGCACGATGTAATCAACTTCTATGAATGGGACTAGTTGTGACATCTAGATCGTTATGCCTTGATTACAGTTTGTTGTCTTCCCACTTGGACTAGTGGTAACTTTTCCATGTATGGTTTAGTCCAGAGTGAGGCATATGATTCTTGATGTTTTTTTGGCCTTATGCTACTCCTAATAATAATAAAGAAATCATTTGTTCAAAATAATTAACAATCGAAAGTCAAGTATAAACTAGCCTACGGGTGATGAGTGTCCATTCCCAACTTGTCGTACATGTCATGAACTCATGTATCCACTATTGGGATTATTAAGCAACATGCTACTAGGCAAACTAAGCAATAACGCTATTGGGATTACTAAGCGAATATGTGTTTATGCATGAAACTGGTCACGCTCATTCCCCCAATTTATTAACATGCATGGAAACATAAATATTAACTAAGTACATGAAATATAAATTGCATTAAAAGTAAATTTAATCTAAGTCAAAGTGCTGCAATGAATAAGAATCAATCTCGATCTTATTGTTGTTCATGGAATGTGTCTAGGTACATTACCACCTGAATAAGATGCTGTACAACTGACTCAGATTCACAATGCAGGCACTCATTGATTATTCTCTAAGACTACAAAATAAAATTGCAAGAGTTTGGCTACCCTATTGACCAAAGAATGCCCATACATGGTAGGAGGATGTGTATTTATAGGCAAAAATAGACATTATGTCGATGGGGCCTTGTCAACGCATCATTGCATGTGTCGACGAGGCCTAGTCAATGAGGCCAAGATTTTGAGGTTAAGATATTAGAGCAAAGATATTGGGGCTAAGATATCAGAGCTAAGATATCGAGGCTAAGATATCGGAGCCAACCAAAAATTGACTTTTTGTCAAATATCCCAACCAACTAATGGTTCATCAGAAGTTAATTGCAAAATCATGCATAAATTCAAAGAAGTAGTCAATGATGTTCTTGACAATGTGAGGTTTGATACAAAGCCATAATCAATAAATTCTTTTAAAGTGAATCCTCCCCAATTTAGGCTCCTACCATAATGCCCTTGCATAACCACTTCTATAGATGCCCATGAGCATCTTAAAAGTTAAATGTAGATCATGCCTTTGTTCCAAATGACACACAATTACCTTGATTAGGATCTTGCACTATATTGTACAAAATCATTAGGCCCATAATTACCTGTAGTAGTGAGGTGAATAATGGGATGAGTAGGGATTGCAGAGATTGGGATGTAAGGTACTTAACCAGGTCTGTAATAGGTTCTTGTATCAATTGTGATTAGGATGATCATCATACCTATTCATCCAAGTTTCAAACTAATTCCATACCATTAACAATGGCCTCACATTAATGTGTTCCTTCTTTTCGACCATCATGAGATCATAACAATCATAGAGAATGAACATCACTTGAAATAAAGAGAAGAAAAGAGAAAAAGGAAGGAAGGAAGGGCCTTAGTTAGAGGGGTACCTTCGGGCATTGGTAACAAATCTTTCTTGATCCATAATTAGTGATTTTAGCCCATTATTGTGTCTAAGGGATGTGCTTTAAATTCCCATTGTTTTTTTTCTTTTTATGTCTTTTCTTTTCTTTCTAAATTCCTTTTTTCTTTTCTTTTTTCTTTCTTTCTTCTTTCTTTTTTTTTCTAAGGAACCACACCATGCAAAGATATGCTTCTTGTTTATTTGATGATGATAGGAGTGATGATATGTTCCATGAGGAGTCATAAGCCCCCAGAAGAAAGTTAAAAAGAGAACCCAAAAAATGCCCTCAAGGTAACACCCTTTGCCACTCTCACTTGGTCATTTTCCCCTTTCTTCAAGGTACAATGATCATTAGTTAATTTTAGTTTCATGTAAGAAGAACAATATGTTTTTTCAGGATAAAGACCTTTTATTTAGAGAATTGGAGGGATGGATGATGTGGTCTCACTACTTTACATAATTATTTACGTAATTAACTTGGTAGCATAGGATAAAGATCTAACACATGTGATGAGTAGTGAGATATCCCTACACTGAACCATATGAATACAAGCGTGCACGCTCAGTCCAATGGAACTTGGTGGATGGACTAGTTGTGGGACCTAGATAGTTACACATTGATCATAGTTCATTGTCTTCCCACCTGGACTAGTAATTACTTTGTCACCTATAGTTTAGTCTAGCATGAGGTGTATGATGTGATTCCTAATACTATGCTTACTCCTAAAGGAAATGAGAAATAACTTGAGTAAACTAATAGACAATGGAAAATAAAATCTAAGCTAGCTGAAGTGCGATGAGCATCCATCCTTAATCATATGCATACATCTTGGACTTTGTGTATTGCAATAATGGAGTAATCTTGATCTTTATTACTAATTGTGTGTGTGTCCAAGCACGTCACACTCAAAAAAAGGTTCTGTACAATTACAAGCATCACACTACAGGCAAGCACTTGGGAAAAGAATTGAAAATTAAGAAAAAGACTCTTGACTCTTAACGACTAACTAATGACTCTCTTCCTATGCACCCAAGTGCTATATTTATAGGATAACACAGGAATCACGATATCATGTATACAATATCATTTCCCAGGCGACGATATCATGTACGCAATATCGTGTATGCGATATGGGGGCCTAGAAAATCATGATTCATCATACCCCCATGACTAAATAACAACTTGTCCTCAAGTCAAACAAAAAGAATGGGAACAAGTTCATTTGATTACATAGTGGATAGGTATGGGATTATGGACTAACTATGAATTATTTCATGCTATGGTATGGAATTAAAAAAAACAAATTGGGACACCAACATAGAATACAAAATACAAAATTATTAGAACTCATGTGGTTCCTGGTGGTGGTGGCTCCTCCATCGGCTTCTTCCTCTTATCTTGTGCTCCAGGATTTGGAAATGGATACCTTTGAAGGAGCACATGAAGCTTTTATTCTTCTATTCAGGGATTGTGTGCCATCCATGCTGATGTTCCAATATTTGATGAAGTCAACACCTTGCATGAACACGACAGTTGTGGAAACATCTGATTGGCTTTAACGTACCAAGCCGCAAACAACTATCGTTCATCCTCGTAGGATTTGGCTTTATCTCTACACTCTTGATAATCCATGAGCTATCAAGTCAAATCTACTGCAACATCTTTCTAACCTTGGTAGCTAGCTTTTACCACCTCCAACTCAAAATTTGCGATCTCCAATTTCTAGAGTGTTTTTTTGTGTTCAACAAATTTTGGTTCATATTTGGCATAGGTGGAAGCTACCTGCTTTTCCAACTCTATCCTTAGGCATCCTACTGTTAACATGGCCAAGTTAGCATACCGTAGGTTTGCCAACTCCATGTATTCAATGAGATCCTAGGTCTTCAGGTCTTAGCTCCTTAATTCTGCTTGGTGGATGAAGGCATAAGTGTCCTGAATGGCTCACTAATTAGTGTTTTGAGCACTGAAAGCATTTATATGGGTCTTACCCATATGGATTTATTTTTCAATAATCTACTTATACATCCCCACCTAGTCTTGGAAATGCTCCAATTTTTCATGTCACTTAGCTTTGTTTTGCCACGCGCTTATTTCAATGGTCATTTTTTGATGGATGGTACATACCTCCTTCATTAAGAGGGTCTTGTTCTCTCTGGCTAAGAAATTCGTGTCTTGGTTGACCCTTATTATTTGTTCTTGAATTTGTTGAAAATTCTCCTCGAGAACATTCTTTTATTTTTCAATTATTGTCAACTGAAGATTCTTGGCAGTAAGGAGTTTATTTTCTTCTTATAAGACCTTGACTGCTTTTGCATGTACATATGTTTGGGCTTGTGCTTTTGAAGCATCCTAATCAACCTTATCTTTTTCCATTACTACCCTTTTATTCTATTCTAAAAATTTATTCAATTGTTCCATCCAAAATAATTCTAGCTGGTCAGTTAGAATAAGTTAAGATAGATCCTATTGTGCAGCTTGTAGGGCAACAAACTTCTCCTGAAGTCTTCTCAACTGATCTTCTACGTGTTTGGCCTTAACCTCAGTCATAGCTAGCTTTCTCTTTGTGGAAATAAGGTCTAATTGTGCTACTGTGACATATTGGGGAATGTCAAACAAGGATGTCATTAGTTGTCCTGTTTGGAGCAAACAATCTAGAGTATCCTCATGTTCTACAGGAGTCATCGAGGGACCAGCTAGAACTTAAGCATTATGTGCTCTTATGAGATCTACTGGTGGAATAATAGGGATATTAAATAACTCTTTAATGTGGTCTACGGCCACTTCTACTACTCTAACTACATTCTGGTGTTGCATGACCACTAGTGTGGCACCTTCACTAGTTTCTAATTACACTTGAAAAGATGCAACATTCTCAGAAATCTGTTGTGATCAATGTGATTCCCCTTCTCCTCTTTGTATCAAGACCTCACCTCATGCATGATCGATTGAGATTGTAAGCTATACAACATCGTTAATTACCTTGAATAGGTTGGCCTCATCATGACTTTCCCAACTGACCATTTCTATGATGGCCCTGAGATGGCTCATCAACGATCAGTAATTTTGTGGCGATGATGGTGGTTGGTCTTGCTGGCCTATGGGCTACGTGTTGGGCCCTACTTCCTTTTGTTGATTAGGCCTCATGTCTGGAAGTTGGCTAGGCCCTACTGTTTTAGGTGCAGTGGGCACAACTATCTACTCTTGTTTAAGCTCTAGTGTTTCACCAACATCTTTCCTTAGTGTTAGTGATTTTAGTAATTCAGCATATGAGGCATTTTGAGCTTTTCTGGGGATGTTGTTAGTGTACCTCAAAATTCCAACACATCGGCACAGCTTCTTGATTAGATAGGGGAAAGGCAATGCAAACTTCCCTATCTTACATTCTTTGAACTACCTTAATATTTCTGTTAGATATAAATGGGGTAGATTGACAACAACCTTGCCCATCAAGATTACGCTTCCTCTGGCCGCATAGTTGGAGATCCTATTTAGTCCTTTTTTTTTGAAAATATGTGATAGGTGCCAATTTTGAAATAGATTCTCTCTTCAAGGGTTAGCTCCCCATATGTTTTATCCTCCTTGTTGTACGTCATTTTTAGCCATACTTTTTGTGCATCAGCATTGAAATGTGTGGACATATGAGCAAATTTGGGCCCTATATTTAGAAGATTCAAAACTTTTGAAATGGCCTTCATAGAGAAATCAACTAAAATTCCACCAATGTCAGCACTAGTGCCTTTCTCTTTATTATGCCAAAATTGATAAGTCTCCCCCAAATACCATTCACCACTCTTTGAGAGGACAAGCCATAGTGGAGATTCTTTGAGTTGATCCTTGACCGACTTAGGGGAAAATTCAATAAAAGGTACAAAATTAAGTTCCACAATCACTACAGCTGATGTGGACCTTTCTTGAATCACCTAAACACATTCTAGAGACAACGTGAGATGTTGTACTTGTTCAGGTGCCCTGCTTTCTCCACCTTCTGCTTGCCTAAATTGTGCAGTAACAAAGGTTTCTTGATAGATGCTATTTTGCATGTTCTGTAGGAGGTCCTTAGCCTCTGCCTCTTCTTGGGTGTTTGGATGCACCTTGAGAGGGTCCTCCTTATTGTCCTCATTTAAGGGCCATCTATAATCACATTGGAATCAATTATTAGTAAGGTCATTTAACAAAATTTAATTATCTTATACCTTATTACCTTAACAAATTTTGAATTCCTGCTTAGTGTGATTTCAGAGTTAGAAATTTTCAAGGAAGTCCCCCTAAAAATTTTTAATGTCGAGCCCAATTTGATCAAGTGACTCCAATAATAATTTTCATGATTTGGTGGAGAAATAAAATTAGTTTGGTAAAAGTTCTTAGCATTTCTTAAGATCACTTACCCCTATGATTTGGGTGACAACAAATTTTCAAAACGTTATGCATAACTTGGAGTGTACCCTTTCTCCACGACTGAGTTAAACACTCTAGGTTTAAGCAGGTTTGATCAGAAGGAGAATTAGAGTGTTAATGAGCAAGATATTTATGGTTAAATGGTAGGTTTGCAAAGCATGAAAAATCATGGAAAAAAATTGCAACTGCCATCACGTGATTAGTTGAAAATGATGTTGATGTGTGTGTGCACACAATGGGGTGGGGGGTTCATATATATAGGTTTTATGGATGCGAGATTGCGTACATGCTAGTGTAGACTTGATATTGTGTTGGACCCAATATTGAATCCCTTCCAAAATAGGGTACTTAGTAAAATTGATGAATTTTTGAGTTTTTATAGCCAAAAATGAAGGATTTAAGGTAGATGTGAAAGGTCTAGGGTAATGTTAAGTAGTCATTAAGGCACAAAAGTGTAATAAAGTGGAATTATACAATGATGTTCTTAAATAGGGTGAGGAAAAAGGACATGTATTGATGCACAGGAATGTTTGGGTTGAAATGATGATAAGGGAAAGAATAAATTCAACAATGTAGGACTTGAAGGATATAAGATGATGTGGTGGTGTGCAATAAGTACAAATTACAAAAGTTACAGAAGTGGATTCTCCACAACGTAGGTTCCAACCTTTCATGCCCTTGCATAGCCACACCTTAAAATGTTTGTAGGCACTAGAAGGGTTAAATGCAATCCGCATTGGTGCAACAAACACACACATGTTAAATACCACTATGATGAGGTATGAATTCTATGCTGCACAAGACACAAGTTAGAAATACTTGGACAGTGGGATGGGATGAATCATAGAAGGGTTTGTAGAGATTGGGACATGAGGTAACTTACCTTGGGTACAATGAATCCAAAGTATTGCACATGATTAAGGTACAATTAGCCTTTCACTCCAAGATCAAAACCAAGTCCATACCTCTAATCAATGACATCGCATTGTTTCATCCTAATGATAGACAACTATAAGGGCATCATGATAGCAAGGCGTATGATCACTTGGTGTTTTGTCCAAGGGAGGAGTGATTTGAAATTCTCTATGGCACATTCTTCTTGATCTTTTCTATGCTATTTTTCTTCTTTCTTTTCTTTTTCTTCTTCTGGCCACTTTGGCACTTTGTTATTTACAACAGTGATCCGGAGAAGCCACCAACCTTTATACATGGATGCATGTCTTTCTAGTGGGACTCTCTAGAACAACACTGAGTTTTTTTTAGTGCCTTTATTACTCTTACTCCCATTTTTTGTTAGATCTACAAGGACCTTAGTACAATTAAGTTGCATGATACCACATATAGATGTCATCAAAGAGAATCCACAAGTCCCTTGGATTCCACACCTTGGCCATTCCCTCTTAGTCCATCACTTTTCACTCTAGGCATAATGAGTACAAAGTTACTTTAAGTTTCAATGATGACAAAAATATCATCGTATCCAGAGTAGAACCTCTTATTAATAGAAGGGGTGGGTGGATGTTGTGGGCTCACTATTCAAATAATTAGTCACTTATAACTTGATAGCATAGAAAAACACCTCAACCGATAGGTCACATGAGTATTTTATATACAGATGAGATTACCCTCAAAAAGATAAAACAAAAAATTGAAAGATAAAGAATTAGAAAATGAAAAATTGAAAAATAAAAATTGTAAAACCAAAGAAAAGGAAAAACATTTTGCTTGTTAGATTGGGGGTATCCCCCATGATTGAACCTTTGATCATGGCGAGAATTAATAAATGAAAAATTTGGATCCATGCATGTTGGAAATATTGAGGTCCGATCATATCCAAATGACTAGGTATCTTTTGATGTGGTGGTAGGAATGTATCCAAATTGGGGTTCACACACTTGATTAAATTAGGCATACTAGGGTAGATTATAAGATGTGGTCATGTGATAAGATGCTGATCCACTATGGCACCTGTGACCATAGGATGGTATGCAAGGATCAATATGTCTCCATATGTGGGTATATTCATTGGGTCATATGGTTTTTGGGGCATTAATTGGTGGACTAGATAAGGTAACAGTAGGTGTTGAGTTCAAAGAGGAAGGTGCATCACAATGCTATAATTGTGCTAAGTTTGAGGATGCAGTGGTTTCAGAACTGTGTTTTCTCTTCCTATGGTCATGCTTAAAGAAAGGATGCTTCTGATGTTGTGGAGGAATTCCACTACTATTGACAGTAGTAGCACAAGTAATGTTTACTAGTTGGTGCTATGGTGCAAAAAATTCTAATGCTATTGGTGGCAATGTAGAAGGAGGTAAAGGATAGAATATTAAGAGTAAGAAGAAGTGTAAGGAACATGAGGTGGTGATTCCATAAGAGAGGACATGGGTTGATGATACTCGAGAGAATGATAATGATGAGGTGAAATAGAGGATGTTAATCTAGTTGGAGAGACAGGGTGTTGAACATAATAAGCACTTGGTGTTGGGACATATGAAGGTTGAGGCCAATTCGACGATGATCTCCCCCACGACTAGGGATTTTGCCACTATGGTTGAACACAATACTTCTGTATGAAATTTGGATGTAGCATTCTTCCCCAATGTTCATGTAGATGTGAAAAGATTGGGCATTGGTCTTTGGGGTGATTGTATAGGCGAACATCTCATTGATACTTCTAATTTGTAGTTGGGCTCCTATCCTTATTTCCTTTAGCCCTTCCTTCTGGTTGTCAAATGGTGTTCTGTCTCATTTCTTGGTTTGCACTCTCTGTTTGTTCTGGGTGTTAGAGTGATCATGCATGGTTTTACCTCTGATAATATTTGCATATTCTTCACATTTTTCATGTACCCACTCCATCATCTTATTATTAATCTTTGCCTTGATTTCATCTACTGATTTTAGTATTGGCAAAGATGAAGATGGTTCCACCTCCTCATGGTGAGTTGATTTCTCCTCTTCATGACTATGGACCTTTGTTACTTTAAGAGTTTGGTCCTATTGAGATCTTTCAATATTCTTCCATTTGGCTATCTCTCCTTCTTCTTTTGCTACCTACTTAATAAGCTCTTGGAATTGGTGAGTTTGTAGTTCATACAGTTGACCTGGGGCCTACATCCCTAGGATCTCCCTTGTTTCATCAAGGAGCCCATCCATGATTTGATACATTAGCTTTTCATTGAAGAACCCATGGCCTGGGTAGTTGTTTATCAGTGAGTAATATATTTCTAAGGCCATGTCCAAGGGTTCATGTTTCCCTTTTTTCCATTCTTGGATTTGTCTCCTCAAGGCTAACAATTTTGCACAGGTTTGATATCTTTCATTGAGGAGTTCTACCATTATTGGACAATGGAAAATTGATTTTGGTTTTAAAGACATGTACCATACTTTTTCTTGGCCAACGAGTGTCATAGGGAAGAGCTTAAGTCTTTTCCACCCATTATCAATATTGATCCATGCACAAGCATTGTAGAAGGCTTGCAAATGATGTTGTGGATCTAAATCATAGCCTCCTGAAAACTTGGGAAAGTTGTTTAAGTCAATCTTGGGTAGATGAATTTCCTTACAATGCCTGTGGGATATTTGAACAACCTCTATTATATGCATTAGGCTTTTAGTGGCTAGCAGGGGTTCGTCATCACTAAACAAGTTGTAAGTTTGTGATTTGAGATGATGTTGTCTATGTTCATGTTGGTGTTCTTGATTTTGCTCATGGGTTCAATTTTTATTTCTATGCCAACTCCTTGAGGAATAGTCATCCATGTCATGACCTGACGTTGAAAGAGTAGAGGAAGAGAGAGAACTGGAAGACTCATCATGACTTTTGTAAGTCTCCCAATCATCCCTTGATGTACTCTTGCTAACCATTGAGAAGGTCCTAGGCCTTACAGGCCCCCTCATTCTATGGGATGTCCCATCCTCACTAAAAGTGTCTGAGTTGGGTGAAAAGAGTCCTTAAGTATCATTGAGGTGTCTATGAACATATGAAACTCCTACATAAGATTGAGTACTCCAAACTTCTTCATTGTCATAAATTTCATTGGTTCTCCAATGAATTATCTCACTACATGTTGCATTATCATTATCCTGGGAGAGAGACACTGTTGTGGATTATGTGTGACTCAATTTAATTTAATTTTTTTGAAAGATATATCATTAATACCTTGTTACAAAAATATTATGTGATATAACTAATCTAGATAACTAGCACCATCCCTGACAATGATGCCAATGATGAGCAGTGAGGTACCCCTACGCTCAACCATATGAATATGAGCATGTATGTGTGATCCAGTCGAACTCCATGGATGGACTAGTTGTGGCATCTAGATAGTGACACGTTGATTGTAGTTCACTATCTTCCCACCTGGACTAGTAATTGGTTTTTCATGTATGGTTTACTTCAGCATGAGGTGTATGATGTGATTCATAATACTATGCTTACNATCTTGATTTAAACTAATAAGCACTAATAAAATAAAATCTAAACTAGTCGAAGTGTGATGAGCATCCATCCTTAATTATCTGCACACATCTTGGACTTTGTGTACTACATCTAGGATTACCAAGCGCACATCACTCGAAGCACCACTTAATACGCTACTGTGTTACCACGTAGCGACACTTAAATGTTCGTGATTAAGACATATCCATTCTATAGTATCAACAGAAATAGTAAATGACGATAAAGAAATATAAACTAAGGAAACAATAAATAATAATCAATGATTAAACAAATAGAAACTAGGTGAATGTTGCAATGATGGAGTAATCTCGATCTTTATTGCCGATTATGTGTGTGTCCAAGTACGTCACACTTGAACAAAGTTTCCATACAATCACAAGCATCACACTGTGGGCATGCACTTGGGAAAAGAACTAAAAATTAACAAAAAGACTCTTGACTCTTAACGACTAACTAATGACTTCCTTCCTGTGCACTCGAGTGTTATATTTATAGGCTAACACAGGAATCACAATATCCTGTATACGATATCGTTACCCAGGTAGTGATATCACATATCCAATATCGTGTACCCGATGTTGGGGCCTAGCAAATCATGATTCATCAACATGGTATTGACTTCTGCATTATAATTGACAATATTTTTATTAATAAAGACATATTAGACATTTATATAAAACATAAATGAAATGACTCATTAAAAAAGAAAATTATAAAGAAAAGAAAAATAAAAAGAAATGGAAAACATATGAAGAATTAGAAAATTTTTAAAGAAATAGGAAAAGGATAAAAAATTGTAAAACAAAAAATTGAAAATGCACTTATTAGTTCTGGATTTAAGATGGGGCATCTCCCCCATGGCTAAACTCATGAATGAGCATTCGGAAAATGGATCACACCTTTCCTTGGTTATGCATACTAAGTTTTCCATTTATCATCTTTAATGATTTAATTTTTTGCTTGGTAGCACATTTAACATTGATGATAATCACATTTCAATCATTTGGAGACATATTTTTAGTTGGACTAAAATGTGTTTTCTTTTTAAGGGGTCCAAACATGTTTCCTTGTTTATTTTCTATTTTAGTTCTTGTGTCTCCTTATTTAACATCTTGTTTTCATGTATAGTTAGAGTGTAAGATGTGCTTTTCTAAGTTCTCTTTTTGGTTCACTTTCTTAGGACTAGAATTAATAAGTGAATTGGTTATTTCCATGCATCTTTTGAATTGTTTGGTATTCTAATTCTTGAGCCATTGGGTGTCTTCTGGTTTAGTGGCTATTATGTAGACTTGGTTTTGCACACATGCTTGTTTCTTAAGTTTTTTGTGGGTTAGTATAGGGATTGTGTTAATACTTTGAACTTTTAACCCATAACTGCACCCTTTATCATTATTAGTATTGCATAGAATTTTCTATCTCTCCATGATGATAGGTTCATCTTTTATGTTTTGTGTTGAAGTGGTGATGATTATTGGCTTTTACGTAGGATTAGGAGACATTATTTTTGTGAGGAAGGGTGTTGCACCAAATTGGCCGTATGCTAGTTTTGATGAGCCAATAGATCTACGAGTTTTATTGATGTCTAAGAACTATCTTAAAGAAAGAATGTTTCCAAGACTTTTGTTGAGATCTACTAAAATTATCATTTACTTCTATGTTCATAACACAAGTTGCATTCTTCTATTAAGGTTGTGGTGCCAATCCTTCTTGCATTGTTGGTGGTGACATATGTTTGAGGGAAGTATGAGAGTATTGAAGATGTGATGGAGGATAAGAGGTACAAGATGGTGATCACATAGGAGATGTTGCAAGTTGATGATATTTAGGAGAGTGACAGTAGTGGTTTAAGGTAGAGGAAGTAGAACCATTTACAAAAACAAGTTGTTGAACATAGTATCCATAAGGGTCCAACTAGTAATAAGGGTATTGTTGATTTGTTGATGGAATCTTCGATGAAGATGGGTTTTACCACTATGGTTGATAGTAGTTTTGAGGTTGATAAGAAGTCCCACTCAAATAGTACTATTGGTTATAAAACTATCTATAATTACCTTGTGGATAAGGTAATTTCCTAGGCATTTGCTTTTCTATGAACTTAGGATTCAAAGAAAAAGCTCCAAACTCTTGTAGATGTAACATAACTTGGCAATAGCCCTTTGGATGTTCATATTGAAAAATTTTACATCCATCATGCTCTTCTATATTTGAGTTTGTAACCTCTTCTACTACAACTATCTTCCCTTTTTCCTAATAAGTGTCCTTACCTATTTCTTTGATCTTTTTCCTCTTCCTCCTTTGATCACTTAATCCTTTTTACTTTACCTTTTCCTCTATGATTTTCAAGTTAGTTGTAAATTTTTCATTCATCAACTCCCATATCTTATCTACCCTACTTCAATCTCATTGATAGACTTTTGTATTGACAAGGTTTTGTGTGAAATCAACTCATCAAGAGCTACCTCTTTTTACTTATCATAAATATGGATCTCTTTGTTGTAAAGAGTTGGATCTTAGTTATATTCCTGTACACTCTCTCTTTTACATAGTTCTTCTTCTTCTTTTTCCACCTTTTCAACTAGCCTTTATATCTAATGGGCTCTTAGTTCCTAGAATTTTCCTTCGGCATAGATCTTAAGGGTCTTCTTCGTTTTGTTACAAAGTCCATATATGATGTGGCTAAGTTGCTCTTTTTGAGAAAAACCATGGCTTGGACATTTATGTAGTAGAGAATAGTATTTGTCCAAGGCTACATCCAAGGATTGATGGTTTTCTTGCTTTTGTCCTTAGATTTGTTGTCTTAGATATGACACTCTTTCATAGGTTTGGTATTTTTCATTGAAGAGCTCAAGCATTGTTGACCATTGGTGGATTGAATCTGCTTCCAATGATCTATACCATCTTTTAGCATCTTTTATTAGTATTCTAGGAAAGAGCTTAAGCTTTTGCCACCTACTTTCAATGTTTCATAAGGAACATGCATCATTGAAGACTTGTAAATGATGTTGTGGATCAAAATTATAGCCTTCCTCAAATTTAGGAATTTTATTCATATCAAGTCATTTGATGCAACTTTCCCTTTAATGCTTATGGTGTATTCTAATTGCCTCATTGATCTATATCATGATCCTAGTAGCCAACAAGGGTTCATCTTTATTAGGCATGTCATGGTGATAATCTCTATTTCTATTTGTTTGATAGTGATGGTCTTGTCTATGCATACTTTGATGTCTTTCATCTTGTCTTTGATCCCTATTTCTATCTTCATCTCAATTCCTTAGTGGAGCTCTATCTTCATACCTATGTTCACTTTTGTTAGAACAAGATGTTGAAGATGAAGAATAAGATGATGAATTGGGAGAATCACCATATCTTCTATATCTCCCCCTATGATGCCTTGATTTATCTCTTCTAGGTTTAGCAGAGGTCTTAGGCCTTGAGGTCCTCCTTGTTCTAGGACCTACTTCATCTCCTCTAAGATTATTTGCATTAGTTGAATGTAGTAAGGGTCTAAATGAGCATATGAGATCCCTTTGTTTAGTAATTGACTCCAATTTTCTTCCATATAGGACCTACCATTTTTCCTACTAGTGTTCTCATCATATGATGGATTATTGGCTGATGAGTCACCATTCAGTTAACCGTGATATCGCATACATGATATCGTGGCCTGTCTACTCATCTATAAATAAGAGGTAGACAGATCCGAGAGGTAGTTTTTTTGAAGTTAGCAGTTAGAATTATTAGATTAAAGTTTCTTTTTACATCTCTCAACCCTTTCCTCCCAGTGTATGCCCTTAGTGTGGTGATTGTAATTGTATGACATCCTTATTCGAGTGTGACGTACTTGGACACGCACATGACCGGAAATAAAGATCGAGATTACTCCATCATTGCAGCATTCACTTAGCTTAATTATTTATTTAATTGTTATTTACTACTTTCTTAGTTAATATCTCTTTACCCTAAACTCTTGTTAAACGTGGAATGAGTACGACTTGATTACAAGCATTTAAGTGTGACTACTTGGTAACCTAGTAGCATACCTAGGATCTACGCTTGGTAATCCTAGTGGTAATTGTGCACAAAGTCCAAGATGTGTAGGGATGATTGAGGAATGGATGCTCATCGCACTTAGGCTAGCTTGGATTCTTTCTCACACTTTCTCTCTTAGCTTAGTTAATATTATCTTCTATTTCCTTTAGGAGTAGCATTAGCATAGAAACACATCATACACCTCACTCTGGACTAAACCATACGTGACAAAGTTAATACTAGTCCAGGTGGGAAGATAGCGAACTATGACCTAAGCATAATTGTCTAGATACCACAACTAGCCCATCTGTGGAGTTTGACCGGATCATGCGTGAAACACTTGTATTCGTATGGTTGAGTATAGGGGTACCTCATCACTCATCATTCGCACCATTTCCAGGGATGATGCTAGCTATCTAGATTAGTTATATCATACAAGGTCGCTATATAGGAATTAATGATATATATCTTAGGAAGAAGAAATAATTATAAAAAGTCACATATTAATTCACACAAAATTTCACAACCATACCTCTCCTACAAAAATACGATAATGCCACACCTAGTGAGGAAATTCGTTGGAGAACCAACGAATTATATGAAAATGAAGATTGGAGTACGCAACCCTAGGTGGGGATTTATTATAAACATAAACAAAGGCAACATCGTCCCAATTCAAGAAAGCATAACTTACCTGATGACGATGAACCCCTACTGGCCACTACAAGCCTAATGCAAATACAAGAGGCTATTCAAATCTCTTGTAGGCATCGTAAAGAGAGCCGTCTACCCAAGCTTGATTTAAACAACTTTCCCAATTTCTCAAGAGGCTATGACTTAGATCTGCATCAACATTTACAAGCCTTCTACGATGCTTGTACATGGAACAACATTGATAACTGTTGGCAAAAACTCAAGCTCTTTCCTATGACACTCGTTGGCCAAGAAAAAGTATGGTATGGATCGTTAAAACCAAATTTAATATGATGTTGGCCAACAATGATAGAACTTTTTAATGAAAGATATCAATCCTACGCAAGAGTGTCAGCCTTGAGGAAAAAAATCCAAGAGTGGAAACAAGCACAACATGTACCCTTGGACATGGCCTTAGAAAGATATTATGCACTGTTAAACAACTGTCTAGGCCATGAGTTCTTTGAAAAAAGGCTAATGTACCATATCATTGATGGGATTTGTGATGCAACAAGAGAGACCCTACGGATGTATGCCCAAGGTCAACTATACGAACTACGAACCCATCAAGTCCAAGAGCTTTAGCAAAAGAAGAAGGAGAAATGGCTCGATGGGAGAGTGTTGAAAAACATCAATGGGACCAAAATCTCAACTTAACAAAGGTCCATAATCACAAAAAGGAGAAATCAACCTACCACAAGAGGAAAGAACCATCTTTGCCAGTACAACAATCATTAGAGGAAGTCGAGGCAAAGATCAATAAGATGTTGGAATGGACACATAAAAAGTGTGGAGAATTTATTGACATTATTGGAGATAGAGTTTTGACAACTTGAGAAGTAGGACAAAGTATCATTAGACAATCGAAAAGAAGGGATAAGGAAAATAAGAGCTCAACTGCCAATCACACGTATGAATGCAACATTTGCTTGTACAATCACCCCAAGGGCCAATGCCTAGTCTTGTTATATTTATATGAGCATTGGGGAAGCATGTTACACCCAAATTTCGTATAGAGATACTGTGTTCGATCACAATGGCAACAATCCCAGTTGTGGGGGAAGCCACCCCTAAACTGGAGACACCCTTCATATCATCTGAACCCAAACGTTATCTAGTTCAACATCATGTTTCCCCAACTGGGTCAACATACTCTATCCCACAGCATTACCATTCTCCTCAATACTATCAGCCCATGACCTCAACACAACCACCACCTTGTGTACCTCACACTTCTCCTAACTTTCAACATTATCATCCTTTCCCTCCTTCTTCATTGCCACCAATTGTTCCTAAGGTGTCTGCACCATAGCAACAACCCCCGAACATTACTTGTGCTACGATTTCCAATGGCAGTGAGAGACCTCAACAACATCAAAGGTGTCCCTTCTTTAGAAATGACCCTAGGAAGGGACAACACAATTCCAAGGCCACTACATCCTCCAACTCAGCACAAGTCCAACACTATGGTGCATCCTTCTCTTTGAACCCAACGCCTCATGTTAATTCATCAGGTCCACCAATTAACACTCCAACAACCATACGACCCAATGAATACAGCCATGGAGGATGACATCCTAATCCTTGCATACCATCCAACGGTCCCAATTATCATAGTGGGTCAACTTGTTATCTGAAAACTACATCTTATAAATTGCCCCACTATGATTACTATAATTAGGTGTGTGAAACCCAATGGGGTAAGTATGGCCAAGTCCCAATATTTCCAACATGCAAGGATCCTCATCTTTCATTTATTAATCTTTGTCATCCTCAACTATTTAGTTATGGGGGATATTCCCCATTTTAATAACAAGCAAGATTAATAAATATTTTTCATTTTCTTCAATTTTACAAATTTTTGTTTTCCAGTTTTTCATTTTTCAATTTCTTGTTTTATCTTTTTTTCTTTTTATCTTTTTACGTTTTTATAAGTAATCTCATCTATGTATAAAACACTCATGTGGCTCATTGGTTGAGGTGTGTTCTATGTTATCGAGTCTCGAGTGATCAATTATGTGGATAGTGAGCCCATTACACCCACTCATCCATTCTATAAATAAGAGGTTTTAAACGAGGGTACAGTGATATTCTTGACATTTTTAAAACTTAAAATTAATTTTGTGTTCATTGTACCTAGAATGAAGAAGGATGGACCAAGAGGGAATGATTAGGGTGTGACATCAAGGGGACTTGAGGATTCTCTTTGGTGATGTTTGTGGGAGTTATCATGTAGCATGGTTGTACTAATATCCTTGTAGATCTAACGAAAAATGGGAGTAAGAGTAATCAAAAGGGCACTCAAAAATCCAATGCTATTCTAGGGGGTCCCACTGGAAAGACATGCACCCATGCCTGAAGGTTGGTGGCTTCTGTGGATTCAGCAATCGAAAAAAAAGAGAGAAGAAAAAAACAAAGGAAGTGCCACACAACAAAAATCACTCCTCCCTTGAACAAAATGCCAAGTGATCATACGCCTTGTTGTTTTGGTACTCTCATAGTTGCTCATCATGGGATGAAATAATGCGGTGTCACTGATCAGAGGAATGGACTTGGTCCTGATCTTGGAACAATGGGTTAATGACACATTAATCATGCTTTACACATACGATTCATGGTGCCCTGGGTCAATTACCTGATGTCCCAATCTCTACAATCCCTTCTGTAGGTTGTCTCATCTCATTGTTCGTGTAATTGTAGCTTGTGTCGTGTGTAACATAGAATTCTTACCTCATTCCGGTGATATTTACATGTGTGTGTTTTGTGCAACCAGTGTGGATTACATTTAACCCTTCGAGTGCCCATGGACACTTTTAAGTGTGGTTACACAAGGGCATTATAGGTTGGAACCTACTTTGGGGAGGATCCACTTGCGTAATTTTACTAATTTTCACTCATGACAACTCACACACACCATCTATTACCCTTAGCATATGGCCAATGATTTTCTTTCCCTTATTACTATCCCTCCAATTCAACGTTCCTATGAACCATCACATAGCCTTTTTCTCCCATCTGAGGTCCTTATTGATAAATTCCACACCATCATAACTATTTGTGCCTTTCAAACTAATTAAATTACCCTAGAACCTCTTAACAATAGCTCACATGTCCTTAATTTCCATTTTTAATCCCAAAAATACCTTTAAAAATTCGGTATCTTTCATTGTGCCCAATATCACTATGGTTGCGATATTACATATGCGATGTATCATACGCGATATTGCGTCCCATCCGACTATAAATAGGGAAGCCCCCCTGCAACACTTAACATCATTTTCCATAATCCACGTGGGGAGTTTTTTGAATATTTCTCTACGACTTGTGATTGTGAGACCCTTGCTTTTCTACCTATGTCTTGCTCACTAATACACCGATTTTTATTCTGTTTGAACTTACTTAAACCCCGAGTGTTTAGCTTAGTCGTGGGGGAGGGATACATGCCGAATAGCGCATAACTTTTTTGGAATTTTTCATCACCCAAACAAAATTATCAAGGGTAATTAGTTATAGTATTAAGGATAATTGTGCCGAAAATAATTTTACCCCCTTTAGGTACATTGGGAAATTAAAATTGGAAACCACCTAAGTAAAAAAGGACTCACTATTATAATCTTTCGGGAAACATCACACAGAGATAAAATAAATTAATTAATTAAGGCAAGCAATATGGTATAACTTAACTTCAGAAACAACCATACTAATGCTTGCCCCCGTGTGATTGCAGATGGTCCCAAAACATGGACAACAGGAAGGTCCTGCTCAAGGTGGAAGTAAATGACCTAGGAGAGGCAAAGAACAAGTCCCTACCAGACAACATGCAAAGTAGGAGAAATAATCATATAGCATTCATCAAGAGGATCCTACTACTGTACAGTCTGGGTAGGCAAAAGGAGGAGCTACTGCAGTGCCTGAACAGGGACAACATCTCATGTTACCCCAGGATTGTGTTCAGGCTATTCACAAAAGATCCACATTCACTACGGTGATTGTGGAATTAAATTTTGAATCTTTTACAGAGTTTGCTCCTGAGGCTATTAGGGATCACCTCAAAGGGTCTCTCTTATGGCCTATCCTCTCTGAAAGCAATGCTTGATACCTAGGGGAGACGTACCAATTTTGGCACAATAGAGAACAAGGCACCACCGTTAATATTTGTGGTATGACAGTAAATTTCTCTATGCAGGCCATTTTAGAAGTATTAAACCTTCTAAATACAAGGCCCAAGGTTGCTTAATTTTCTACCCATTCATACCCCAATGTGTGACGAGTTTGGTTGGAAAGGGCATATGGTAGGGATAAAACATTTGGAGAGTTGACGACGGAAGAAAGGATCTATTTCAAAATTGGAACGTATCACCTCTTCCCCATGAAGGTCCTAAAAAGGATTTCAACATATGTAGTAAGGGGATGTGTAGTGCTGATGGGAAAGATTAATGCTAGCTTGCCTCATCTATACCTTACGGAGATCCTGAGGTGGTTCGAGGAATGGAAGATAGGGAAGATGGCATTGCCCTTCCCTTGCCTTATCAGGAAGCTATGCCGATGTGTTGGTATTAGGGGATACACTAATGATGTCCTCTGAAAAGCCCAAAATGCTTCATATGCTAAATTGTTAAAGCCACCAATTGCAAGAAAAATCACTGGTGAGACACTGGGACCAGAACAAGAAGAAGAAAAAATGGCTGAACCAACTACAACTCAGCTTGTAGAACCCAGCTAATTTCCAAGTATGAGACCCAACTAACAACAGGAAGCAGGGCCTAGCACGGGCCAGGATCAACCACCGCTGCTGCAAGATTACAGATCGCTGATGAGCCATCTCAGGGCCATTGTTGAGACGGTTAGTTGGGGATGTCATGATGATGAAAATTTCTTTCACGTCATTGACGATGCCATATAGTCCATGGTTTCTTTGGATTGTGCAAGGGGTGAAGTGTCCATCCATACAGGAGGAGGGGAAAGTACTTGGTCACAATAGATCTCAGAAAACGTTGCATCTTTTCAGATGCAATTAGAAACTTGTGAAGGGGCCATGGTGGTGTTCATGCAACACCAGAATGCAGTGGGAGCCACAGAAGTAGTTGCAGACCACATTAAAGAATCATTCAATGTACCTATTGTACCACCGGTAGATCTCACAGGAGCACGGGATGCTCAAACTTTGGCCAAAACCTCAATGACTCCTATAGAACATGAGGATGTGCTTGATTAATTGCTACAAATAGGACAAGTAATGACGTCCCTGTTTGACATCCCTCAAGATGTTACAACAATTCAATCAGACCTCATTTCCACTAAGGGGAAGCTAGTCCTAATAGAAGTGAGGGTTGAGCATGCTGAAGTAGAGATGAAAAATTGCAAGAAAAGATCGTGGCCCTACAAGTAGCACAACGGAACCCTTTACAATTTTTCCCCGTAGACCAGCTGGATAATTTCAACACTGAGCAACTAACCAAACTACTAATGGAGAATAACAAGGTGGCAGGAGAAAAAGAGAAGGCTGTTTGATGCCTCTACAACACAAGCGCAAACTCATGTGCATGAAAAGGCACTCAAGGCATTACAGGAGGAAAAAAAGCAACTTGCTACTGACAACCTTTGGTTGACCGCTGTGGAGAAGCAAAAAAATGTTCTCAAAGAACATTTCCATTAGTTTCGAGAACAATTCATCTAGGTCAACCAAGACATGAGCCATTTAGCCAGGGAGAATTGAGCCCTCTCAATGGAGGAGGTACGCGCAATCTATCAAAAGATAGCTATCGAAATAAGCACGTGTAAAAATGAGGCTAAACGACATGAAAACTCAAAGGATCACTTCTGGGACTAGGTGGGGATGTACAAACAGATCCTTAAGAAGGAGATCCATATGGACAAGGCCCACATCAATGCTATCAGTGCTCAACACACTAACTGGCGGGCCATATTGGACACATATGCATTTGCCCACTAGGCAGAAGTTAAGAACCGGGACCTGCAGATCCAAGACCTTACAGAATACATGGAGTTGGCAAACTTGTGGTATGCCAACCTTGCCATGTTAACAGCAGGGTGCCCAAGAATAGAGCTTAAGAAATAGGTAGCTACCACCTACATCAAATATGAAACAGAATTTGTAGAACGCAAGAAGATATTGCAAAAGATGGATATTGCAAATTCTGAACTTGAGGTAGTGAAGGCAAGCTACCAAGGTCAAAAAGGTGCCACAACAGATTTGGCTTGATGACTTGTAGATTTTCAAGAATATAGAGATAGAGCCAGAGCCTACGAGGAGGAACATCAGGCATTTGCGATGTGGTATGTTAAGGCAAATCAAATGTTTCTGCAACTACCTGCCCATGGGAAGTGCCGACTCCATCAAACATTGGAACATTAGCATGGATGGCACAAGATCCCTGGACCAAAGAGGAGAAACTCCAGGCCATACTTTAATGCCATCAAGCCCCAAGACCTGGAGCACAAGATAAGGGGAAAGCACCTATGGAGGAGCCACTGCCACCAGAAACTACATGATTTCCACCAATTTTGTAGATGTAGCATATTCTTTGTGTTGTGTCTCAATTTTGTTTTGACTCCACACTGCAGCATAAACCCATTTTCATCATCCAATAATCTCGTACCTATCCATTGTGTAATCAATGGATCTTGTTCTCACTGTAACTCGAGGATGAGTTTTCATTCAGTCGTGGGGATATGATGAGTCACCATTTAGTTAACTGCGATATCGCATACGTGATATCGCAGCCTGTCTACTCATCTATAAATAAGAGGTAGATAGATCTGAGAGGTAGTTTTTTTGAAGTTAGTAGTTAGAATTGTTAGATTAAAGTTTCTTTTTACATCTCTCAACCCTTTCCTCCTAGTGTATGCCTGCAGTGTGATGATTGTAATTGTACGACATCCTTATTCGAGTGTGACGTACTTGGACATGCCCATGACCAAAAATAAAGATCGAGATTACTTCATCATTGTAGCATTCACTTAGCTTAATTATTTATTTAATTTTTATTTACTTCTTTCTTAGTTAATATCTCTTTACCCTAAACTCTTGTTAAACACGGAATGAGTATGACTTGATTACGAGCATTTAAGTGTGACTACTTGGTAACCCAGTAGCGTACCTAGGATATGTGCTTGGTAATCCCAGTGATAGTCATGCACAAAGTCCAAGATGTTTAGGGATGATTGAGGAATGGATGCTCATCGCACTTAGGTTAGCTTAGATTCTCTCTCATCCTTTCTCTCTTAACTTAGTTAATATTATCTTCCATTACCTTCAGGAGTAGCGTTAGCATAGAAACACATCATACACCTCACTCTAGACTAAACCATATGTGACAAAGTTAACACTAGTCTAGGTGGGAAGATAGTGAACTGCGACCTAAGGATAACTATCTAGATACCACAACTAGCCCGTCTGCAGAGTTTGACCGGATCATGCATGAAACGCTTGTATTCGTATGGTTGAGTGTAGGGGTACCTCGCCACTCATCATTGGCACTATGTGAAAAAGACATGTTTGTAATTAATAATGTGTGACTTAAAATATTAATTTTTTAAAAAATATAATTGATTAATGCTTTTATAGTGATTTTTTATAATATAACTAATCTATATAGCTAGCACCATCCTTGGCAATGATGCCAATGATGAGTGGTTAGTAGTTCCTATGCCCAACCATATGAATCACAAGCATTCACATGTAATTCAATCAAATTCCATGGATGGGTCTAGTGTGGTATCTAGATTGTTAAGCATTGATCGTAGGTTGTCATCTTCTCACTTAGAGTAGTAGTAGTTTTGTCAAAGTAAGGCATATGATTATGATATTGTTTGGGTCTCAAAAAAACCTTAACAATAACATAGAAATTAATTATTTAATCTAATTAATAACAGGAAGATAAATTTTAAACTAGCCTAAGGGTAATGTGTATGCATTCCCAACTTGTCGTACACATCCTAAACTCACGTACCCACTACTGGGATTACCAAGTGTTATGCTACTAGGCGAACTAAGCAATAACACTATTGGGATTACTAAGTGAATACATGTTTACATTGGAAAGTGGTTGCACTCATTCCACTAATTGATTAACATGTATGGAAATGTAAATATTAACTAAGTACATAAAAAATAAATTGCATTAAAAGTAAATCTATTCTAATTCAAAGTGCTACAATGAATATGAATCAATGTCAATCTTATTATCATTCATGGAATGTGTCTAGGTACAATGCCACTTGAATAAGATGTTGTACAATTGACTGAAATTCATACTACAATCACTCACTAATTGTTTGCTAAGACCACAAAATAAAATTGCAACTAGAATGAACAAAGGGTGCCAAATATGCGATGAGGACTTACATATTAATAGGCAAATATAGGTAGTGCATCAACGATGATGTGTTAATGCCTTTAACTATGTCGATGAGGATGCATTGATAGGAATGCATCAACAAGGATGTGTCAACGAGGCTGCATCAATGCATCTACACAGTTTCATCCACACATATGTGTTAACACATCTAAGATGCATCGATAGGGATGTGTTGAAGAGATTGCATCAATGAGGATGTGTTGATGAAGCTACTTGACATATCATGTCTCATCAATGGTTAAATATGAGTTAAAGCTTAGGATGTTGATGAAGTGTCAAAAGTCAATCCATCGACTAGGTTGCGTATATGGGGCCACGTATACACGGCCGCATCAACACGGGCCCGTCGACGTAGCCACCCTACGTCGACGTGGCCCCGTTTACGCAGCCACCTTTCCTGGATCTATAAATATGAGGGCCTTCCACCTCATTTAGGCATCTTTTTAAGTAGTAGTAGCGAAGCTCTTACATTTTTTTCTCGCAAGAGATAGAATATTTTCCACGTGCCTGCAATAGGTGTAAGAAAATGGATCAGATCTTTATTCGAGTGCTAATGTATCTGAGCCCCTTGGTGTGCCAGCAATAAAGATGAACTATTCAAGCATACCTTGCAGCATTTGGACTTAGTGGTTTTATGCATTTAATAGTTTAAAATGTTTATGCTTTATTAATTATGTGTTAATGCTTTATTAGTTACTTGTTGATTATTTATGTTTTGATTATTATAATTTCGATCGTTACTGTTCATTCGTAGTTCGTAAAAGACATAAGTACAACCATCTCGAACATAATCCAAATGCTTGGTAAGCCCAGCGATGCTTAACGTCTGGTAACCCAGTAGTGTTAGGGAATGCTCAGAACGTGCTTGGAAGATGGGATCGGATACTTATGCTAGGAGTAGTTAGAATATAAACTAGGATACTTAGAGATTAGATTATAGTTTATTCCTTACCTTCCATACTCAATTAGTCGCCGAAAAAGATAATTAAAAAGATATAAAAATCATTAGCCTTAGTCTCACTTAACTAATGTAAATAGAGCTTCACAAGTGAGATTAGGATGACAATGACCATTCTAACCCAAGGTTTCACTGGTTAGAAGTCTGGTGTATGTTGAGTGCTTACAGTCTGCGGATTTAGACTGAGTTGTGCGTGAACACTCGTGATTCGTATGGTTGGGCGTAGGGATACCTAGCCACTCATCAGATGTTTATTTTATTTATCTTTTTATATATTTTCTATCCTAATGGCTAGATGAGTAAAATCATATTTAATGATTAATTACTTAACTACTTAACTAACTTATTAATTAACTATCCTAACATAAAGCAACTATTCCCAGTTTTTGTGCACATTTCAAATTAGTATCAATGCTACTGGGTTGCCAAGTGGCTATTACTAGGCATATCAAATGGCCACTACTAGGATTATCAAGTGTAACACATTATGCTCGAAGTGGTTGTACTTATGTGTTTATGGTTACGTTTATTTATTAATTAAAACCTTTTGAATGTAAAGTCCATTAAAAGCAAAGTGCAAATAAGAAGTATAAACTAATCCAATTGTTACAATGAATATTAGAAATCTTGACTTTATTGCTTTTCACACCAATGCGTTCAAGTACATGGTGTTCTAATAAAGCACTATACAATCTTTTTTTATTCACACTATGGGCACTCAAAGGGAAAATATTCTAGCTTTGGGTAAGCAAAATTGCAAGAGTTTCCCTATGCTATGATTATAGGATTTCATAAATGTGGATGGCAACTACATTTATATAGGCTTTGCTTGCATCAACATTGATGAATATTCCCCATCGCATGTAACCATGTGTCAACATATCCCCGTCGATGCAGCCTACCTAAGTAGGATTCATCATACCCACATGACTAACTAAAAAATTATCCTCGAGTGAACAAAAGTAGGATCAAGCTTTTTATAAAATTTAGGGAAGTATGAAATTTATTAATCACTAAATAAAAAAATAAATAGAAAAAAAACTGATGAGTGGCGAGGTACCCCTACACTCAACCATACGAAACGAGCGTAGCATGCACGATTCGGTCGAACTCCCCA
>MNCI01032569.1:75844-147264 GCA_015680685.1 Gnetum montanum | reverse complement strand
AATTTTAGAGTCTAAGGAACTCCATACATCGTCTACCTTAGCTGCTATCTTTGTTGTTAATTTTTGGATTAGCAAGGTTTTCCGGTTCACCAACTCTTCGAGTGGTGACTCATCCTCTTCATCACAAAATTTCACTCCCTTCTTTCGAAGGGAGGGATCACAGTTGTACTCTTCCACACTTTCCCTTTTGCGTAGCTCACCTTCTTTGTTTGCTACTTGCTCCAACAAGCTTTGTATTTCATGGGCTCTAAGTTTTGATAATCGCCCTTGGGCATAAGTCCCAAGGGTTCTTCTAGTTTCATGCCTTAGCCCATCCACAATGTGGCGAAGTTGATCCCGCTGAGCGTACCCATGGACCGGGCAACGATGTAACAATGTATAATAGCAGGCCATGGCAGCATCCAAGGGTTCGTGATTACCTTGCTTCCAGCCTTGGATTTGCTTATGCAAATTGGACACTCTAGAGTACATCTGATACTTTTTGTTGAATAGTTCTAGCATCGTACTGCACCTCCTGATGGTTTCCAGTTCTAAGGACCGGTACTAGCTCTCTGCTTCTTTGGTGAGTGTCCTTGGGAACAACTTAATTTTTTGCCACTCACTATCTATATTCTGCAAGGCACAGGCATCATGGAATGCCTGTAAATGATTTTGCGGATCAGCATTGTATCCCCCTTCAAATCGTGGGATATTGTTCATGTCTAATCATTTGATTCGACTATCCTTTAAATGCCTTTTGGGAATCCTAACTGCCTCCGTTATGTCAAGCATACTTCGGGTTGTGAGTAGGGGTTCATCATGATCATCTCCTCTACATCCTTGCCCTTGTCCTCTCTCACGAATTTCCCGTCGAGGTCTTTCATCCTTTTTACCTTTGTTCTCACCTTTAGGTTCATGGTGGCTACGCCTAGATGTGGAAGGAGAGGGTGAGTGATGTGAAGAAGGGGAAGAAGAAGGGGAACCATCGCCATGATGATGCTTCTTGCCTTCTCTTTGGATGCTACGGCCCCGATCGTGGTGATGATCTAAGTGCCCATCCTTAGCATGAGTGGTTGTTCCCTCTGTGAACAATTGGTGTTCACAGGCATCAAAACCAGGGATATGTATCATTGATCATATGTTTTGATACCCTTCCTCCTCACCATCGTTAGGAGTGGGAACATCAATTGTTAAAGAACTTGTGATAAGGGGTTCCTCATCTCCTATTTCACTAAGGACATGCGGGACCTTGCCCTTCAATAGTGCATGTTGACTCTCTTGCCTTAAGTCCTGAATACGTTGGGCATCTATGGGATGATAATCCCTTGTGTCAAAGTCATCCATAACGTATTTCGCAAATAGTTCTTGCATGCCAATCTGTGCTAAGGCACGGAAGAGCATGTTAGGGACTGATCGATCTAGGGGTAACACGATGTTACCTTGCAAATCTCTCCATCGCAGCTGTTCGTCTTAATGGAGAATAAAAGTAAAGTTGGGGATATACTCATCGGGATGAGTATATGTCATTTTATATTGTTGAGGCATTGGCTGATTTTGGTTATGTTTTTTATGTTGCCGACTATCTCGTGTATGATCCTTAGGTGGTGAGTTGCTCTTATGAGAAGAAGGAATTTCTATTAGTGTGCTAATTAACCGTTATATAAATTTTTATCTTGATTAACCTGAAGGTTCGTTAAGGCTCATAATGACGTGAGTGATATCCCTTATGTTCAATTCAGCACATAAACACTTAGTCCCTAGCAACGGCGCCAATGATGAGTGGTGAGGTACCCCTACACTCAACCATATGAAACGAGCGTAGCATGCACGATTCGGTTGAACTGCCCAGACTTAATGCCTAAACGCCCCATGGAACACTTGGGGTTAATCATTCGTTGCCTTCCCAGACGTACTTGTTGTTGTCATGGTGTATGGTTAAGTAAGTCTGAGGTATATGATTTTATGGTCTTTTATGGTTTTTCTCCTATGCTAAAGGGTAAAGGGTTGAGAGAACTAACTAACTCTAACTACGGACCTAAGTCTAAATTAACTAGCGTCAGCATCCGTTCCCACTTACCGTACACACCTTGAACTATGCAACTATGGCTACCAAATGCTAATTGTTACTAGGATCACCACACGTAACACACGTGCTCGAAGTGGTCGTACTGAGGCACTTAACTAGCCTAAACGTGATGAGAAGCCGATTCCTTGACTAGCAGTACACACCCGTAGATGCATGTAATCAAGTCGTACTCACCCCACGTTCTAGGAGTTGAGGGTAAGAGAGACTAATCGCGATGAGTAGCGAATTCCTTGATTAGCTATACACATTCTTCAATGCTTGTAATCAAGTCATTCTCATGTCGCGCTAATGCAGGTAATAAATAACAGGTAAGAAATAACAAATAATAAATCCTATTCCATGCATTGCAAAGGTTTATCCATAAAGCTCATCTTTATTGCCGTACACAACTTGCGTTCAGGTACAAAGCTGCTCGAATAAAGATCCGTTCACTCTAGGACTCCTACTGCGGGCACATGGAAAATATTCTATCTCTGGACTGATCAAACTGCCAAAGTTTCCCTACTTTAAGCCTAGGATCGAAAATAAGGGGAGTGTCGCCTCTTATTTATAGATTTGGTGGCGGACCGCAATATCGCGTACGCGATATCGCAGGGGACAATGCGATATTGCGTACACAATATCGCATGGGATGCAATATCGCGGCCCATGCGATATCGCGTCTCATCACAAATTCTACTAGCTGTGAGTACTATACTCTATGGGGTTACAAAAGTTAGAGTCCATTACAACAAAAGTAAACATTTTATAAAATTTAGCAAGTCCGTGTAGATTTGCTAAAGATGGGCAAGTTCTTAATTAGTGCATGAGGGTGAAAGCTCCTATGGCACTGAAGATCCTTCACTAGGTTCTAGTGCTAATGGTAGTGAAGCCAACTGAGGCTCAACATTTAAATGTCGATCATGAGCTTATCTAAATGCAAAACAGAAACACATTTCTTTTAGCTCGATTAAAATGTGTGGATCTCTTTGTTAAAACAAGCTTAATTTCTTTTTTTAAAAAATGTGAAAGCCAGTGGTGAACTTAAGCATTATTTTAAAAAGTGAAGTTATTTGGATATTCAAGTCTATTAGATTCACAAGGCCTTGAATGAAAAAATAGCTTAGTATTTCTTAAAGCCTAGCTTGTGGTAGGTTTTTTCTTTTGTTTTCTTTTTCTCTCAAGAAAGCTTTGTTTGGGCCATGAGAGGAATATAGGCTTGATTTTGGTTAAGAGGGGAAAGAAAAAATCATAAAAACTTGTATTTTTTGTGAGAAAAATAAAAGAGGCTTTCAAAAGCTTATTTCAACTATGGGAAAGTAGAAAAAGAAAAATATCTATTTATGGTTTTAATAAAAGGAAATAAAGATTTATGTTTCAAAGGAAAAGCTCCATATGAAGATAAAACTTATAGTTAATAGGAAAGCTCTCATGGTAAAGCTTTGTATGATTATTATCAAAGTTGCACTACCTAAGTTAAGATTGCAATGTTAGTCAACCACGATATAAAATACTTATGATTATAAAGCGTTTGAAATTGAGCAAAGCTATAATGTAGAGCTAGAGCCTATATTGCAGAAAAATTGAGAGCCCTTTTAATATAGGAGATACAAATGCAAAGAATTTAATGAAGTGAGAAAGAATTATTGCCTTAGAAGCTTATTATGCATAGGAAACACAAAGTCATTGTTAGTGTGTAGATTAAAATGATGGATTGTTTCCTCTTTTGCTAAGTTCTAGTGTTCTCTTCAAGCACATCTAAAAGTAGTAATGGAGGAGTAGTCACTATTTATATAGCTTCTTCTCATTTAGCTCCATCTCTTTAACAGATGGACAATAATTTTGAAAATGGCTATGGAGGGTTGCTACTATAAAATGAGATTTGGTTGAGGCGAAGTTTTACCCTAAATATTTGGTAGGGGGAAGATCTAGTGGGCGGAGGAGAGAGGGGTAAGGGGGAGTTTTAGGATGTAGACTAGTCATTTTAGTGGTTGAATCACCTTAAAAGTTCGGACTATCTCTAAACCTTAAAAGTTCGGACAATCTCTAAACCTTTATCTAGGGTATTTTTCTTAGTTTTAGAAATTTTTGTTGTTGTTTGATTATCCTATGTTTTAAGAAGGCCCTAACTGACTCCTTTCTTTGAATGCCTTGAGCTCTATTCAAGAAACAACATTAATAAAATTAAATTATTAGGATGTCCTTTTTTATATTGATATTAAATTATTAATGAACTGGATGGGATTAAGATTTGGTGGATGGTTGAAGACATGAATGTGACTAGGGTAGGTATCCCTTTTCCATTTTCCACCAATGAAATTAATAAGGCGTAGAACGATACGGCTGGCAAGAAATAAGGTATTTAATTTTGCAAGACGGCCAAGGGCAAACGACTTTGAAAAGTCTTTCCATGACCACTATTTCATGATTCTATTCTATTTACTAATTAACTTAGGGTTGTAAAGTAGATAGCGACACATAACAATGCACCAAGGACTTGCGGAGGACATTCATCACAAACTATACCACTAGTGGGCAAGCGTGATTTTCTTTTCTATGCTTAAAGGCTGGGTGGTTGCTTGACGCTGTCAATGACAATGAAGTCGAGCCCTTTAATCAACATTGAAATGTCTTTCAAACCTAATAAATACTACAATAGAGGAAAATCATATCCGATGCTTTGAAATTTCAAGTTTCGTTTTATGCTTTGTGTGCCTCTACTTATAGGCCAGCAGCAGTCCGGTAACCTTGTCCATGGTGAAGGAAGTCCCGTAAACATGGAGACTGCCACTACATTTCACGTCTTCGCAGTCCTGGTCGCTCTTTTTGCTTTGGCCTGCCCATCCACAGGTAAGTGGACTAGTTTTGAGTTTCCTTTCGTTACATCTTAAGCTCTTTGTCATTGCAAGTATCAGTTTCTTAGTTCCTTTTCTTTTAAATTGGATTGGGTGTATTCACAATGTAATGTTGCATAAATTCGCTGATTTCGGATCTGGAATTTTCCTTTTCACAACAACAACAGGAGCAATCGGAATATGTTACGGAGACCATGCGAGCAACGTTCCCCAGCAGGGAACGTAGTGAAGCTCCTGCAGGGCAACAGAATTGGCAGGGTACGTCTCTACGACCCCAATCAAAACATGTTGAACGCGCTGCGTCGCACCGGCATCGAAGTCACAGTCGGGGTAACCAACGACAGGTTACAGAACGTGGCCACGGACAGGGCCGCAGCCGCGGGATGGGTCCAGGACAACGTCCAGAACTTCATCAACAACGTGCAAATCAAGTACGTGGCCGTGGGCAACGAGGTCTTCTCCAGCAGGTCTGATCTGGTGCGGTACCTGGTGTCCGCCATGAAAAACATCCAGGACGCCATCAACGCAGCCGGCCTGGGCGGTTCCGTTAAGGTGCGTACTTGCTAATGAACCTCAAACAGAATATATTTCCTCGCTTCCGTTGAAACCTTCTTCAGATCACAGAATTCGTATGTAACGCAGCTTTGCCTACTGAAATCAATATTTGCAGGTATCGACGCCGCATTCATTCGACGTTGTGGTAAATTCATTCCCACCGTCGCAGTGCACGTTCAATGGCAACATAAAGGCCACGATGCGGTCTGTTCTGGATCAGATCGGCGCCAATGGAGGGCCTGCTATGGTGCATCTGTATCCGTATTTCAGCTACAAAGGCAACAAGGCATCCATTAAACTTGAATATGCTCTGTTCCAGCCCACGCCCACGGTTCATGATGACAAAAGCGGACTCGATTACCACAATCTTTTCGATGCACAGTACGACGCCTTCGTGGCCGCCATGGCCGACGTGGGCCACTCCAACCTGCCCGTGGTGGTGACCGAGAGTGGCTGGCCCTGGAACGGTGGCGATTCCGCCAGCGTGGCAAATGCTCAGACGTACGTTAACAATCTGATCCGCCACGTGGAGTCCAGGGATGGCACCCCTGCCCGGCCGGGCAGCAGCATCCCCACCTACGTTTTCTCGCTGTACAACGAGGACAACAAGAAGCCGGGTCCGGGTCCAGATGGTCAAATTGAGCGTTACTTCGGCCTCTTCAACACCAACGGCTCTCCTTCTTACCACGTTGATTTCTCTCCTTAGGCCTCGCCTTTTTGCTTTAATAACCGGTTTCCATTCGCTACACTTCGTGAAATAAGGAAACTCTCTTTAAGAGTTACTCCACGGACAGTTACGTTTGTGGAGGAAGTTTGGGTTATGGAAACTGCCACATGGTGAAAACTACAGAATAAAAAAGTATAAACTGTGAATTATTTTTCTCAGCATAATCTTTCCAGGTTCCTTCTTCCATTCTTCCGTTGCCGATGTCTTCATTTGCCCACCGCATTGTCCCTTCGCCCCTTGCTGCTGTCCTGGGGCCTCTTGAGATCAACGAAAGGTCCCTTGCTCAGCTCCATGTTATGAAAATAGTTCCCTTGGGGTTTTTGTCCACTTAAACCTATATATAGTTTCATTTGAACTTTAAAATTTAACATTGGTTACCAAAATCGAATCTATGACTTAGACTAATACCTTATTATTACCATTCATATTATCTCCATAATTCTTTATCCATAAGGCTACTTCAACTCTATTCCTATGTTCTTCCAATTCCTCTCCTAATTACCATAAACTTGGTTTTTGTTTTTAAAGTACTTGATATGATTTCCTTTTATACATATCATGGAGCACATGGTTAAACATAACAATAATAAGTTATAATTTAAAATCTTTAATGTTAGAATAATAGTAATTGCCAATATTACAATGCAAGGAAAACTCTAAGAAGGAAAAGACATCCCCTCTTTTATAACTTAAGGATATTAATGTAAACATTATGCTCTTTTAGACATAATTCTCATTGATTACACTTTAAAATGATGTACAATCTACCCTTCATGATAGACATTTCAAATATTATTGGATCAAAATGATTTTGATCCCTTAATTTGTGATTCCTTAGTTTGTCCACTATTAAGTTACAAGTTTTAGCTACTAACAAGTTATTAGTACATTTATGTTAATAATAAGTTAGATGTATTGCTTCCAATGTATTATATTGGCTATATATCTTGGGAGCACCTATAGTTAAATAACTTCAAGTTTTGATACCCCTTCTTCAATTACCTCAAATTATTACTATCTTTTCTTTTTTTTTTTTCCATTTTAGCTTTTCTTAAATACTTGGGGTCAGTGTTTTAACAATATTTACCGACGAGACATAGTTTAACTAAAACATTATAAATCAATATTGTTCACTAGAATCAAACCCACAAATTGGATTCAACAAATTAAGAATCTTAGCACTAAGCTAACATATCATTGTTAAACTAAAACTCTTTTCTTCTTTGTTTGGTGGTGGGGTTGAGAGGGTTAGATGGTGGTGGAATATGTGGAAATTACTTTGAGTTAGGTGACCCTTACAACCTCCATTGCACTCGTGACTATTTAAGCTAAGACTCATTTATTTCTTTGTTTATGGGTTAGGAAGGAGGGGTTGAGTGGTAGTGGAATGTGTGGAAATTAGTGAGGTAGTTGATCCTTACAATCTCCATTACCCTTTTTCTTTTTTTATGGGTGAGGAAGGAGGGGTTGAGTGGTAGTGGAATGTGTAGAAATTAGTGATGTAGTTGACCTTCACAATCTCCATTACCCTTTTTCTTTGTTTATGGGTGAGGGAGGAGGGGTTGAGTGGTAGTGGAATGTGTGGAAATTAGTGAGGTAGTTAGACCCTCACAATCTCCATTACCCTCGTGGCTATTGTGGGTAGTGTTTCATTTATTATAATTCTCCTGAGTTGGTTTACTGCTAAGTCGTTGTACATCATAAATTGTATGAGAATACTATCCCGTTTTTCAGCGTCCTTGGTAGCTCTTCCTTTGGTTGCGGTGGTGGCCGATCTGCTCCCAGTCACGGTCGATTTTCCTCCCGTTGCGGTCGTGGTCGCACCGCTGACAGGTCCTCCGACCTGTGGCGCTCTGACCTTGCGCACTCCAACAAGGGTTTCTGGCCTGGCTCTGCTTCTGTTTCAGGTCAGGGTTTCGCTTGGCCGCCGCCTCAGGGTCAAAACTTCATTTGGCCGCCGTCTCAGCCCTCGCCTCCCTCACGTAGCGCGCTGCGTGCGCCTCCCGCAACCAGATCTGTTCAGCCCTCGGTCAGATCTACCTGATCTGCCCAACCCGCGGCCAGATCTGCGCAACCAGAGTTGAATCCCCCATTTGCAGATCTGGGAACCCAGATTTGGAATCAGATCTGAAACCAGCACTGGGATACTTTGAAAAGAGGACCTTGGTGCGCTTGACCTTCTGTCACGAGTGCCGTGCTTTGGTGGCTGTGAGCCAGGGTTGCTGTGCAGCGCTCTTGTGGCTGTGGGGCAGTGGTAGCAGTGGGCAGCAGGATCTGCATTGTGGTGCTATTGCTGCAGGTTGTTCCAGGGCTGCCATCGCGTTCCTACCGACGTGGAGCCAGTTCCAATGGACGAGGAGCCCATTTCAGGCAAGGATATGGACGAATCTTCAGCGGGTGCTTCTTTTTTTCCTCAAGGGAGTTCTCCCAACTCAGAATCTTTGGATTTTCTAATACCTCAAAATATTTTTGAGTCTATTTCTCAAGACTTTTCTGCATGTTTTATTTTTTTTCAAATAGTAGGTTATCTACCTCGCTCTTTAAGCATAAATATGCATATTAAAACTATTTTACAAGCCCATGGAATTCAAGTCTCACACGCTCATTATTATGCTCGTAATTTTGTCCTTGCTGAGCTTTCAGAGGCCTCTCAAATCGAGAAAGCTCTCTCTCTTCGAATTTTCCCTGCTCAGAATGCTACACTTATCGCCCGGGCATGGAAATTTGATTTCAATGTCAGCGACCCAACCTTTAATATTATCCCTTTTTATGTAGAGCTCCCTCATCTTCCTTTAATCTTTTCACCTCTTGAGCGAGACATAGTTAGCACCTTAGGTCGAGTCATCTCCGACCGTGGAATTGAGGTTAATGGGGCTCACTATCGTCACTACTGTATCGAACTAGACCTTTCCCAAAAGAAAACCACTTTAACTTTAGGAGCTGGAGGCAAGGTTTTTAAATAAAAGGTAGACTATTTTTATCTTCCTAACTCCTATAGCTACTACCATCGTGCAGAGCACCACATTTCCACCTGTCCCTTTTTAGCTAAGAAAAAATCTCAAACCAATCCTCCCAAATCCAGTCCTGTAGTCACTCCTCAACCTAACCCACCAATTGCTCCCATTAAGTTCGGTTCTACCTCTAACAATGCTTCACACCTTTCTTCCTCGTCTGCTCCTCTCAAGGCAAGAGTCTCTCAATCCCATTCTCTCATTAAGGCCAAGTCTAAAGCACCAATCATCCACTCACAATCAGTCCAAGACTCACTTCTACGAGATGAGTTTGTCATGGTCGGGGGAAGGAAAAGGGCTAAAGCATCTAACACTACCACTCCTCCTTCCTCTCCTCTGCCCAAAACTAACCTAGCTTTAATGGTAAATACCAGCAACTCCTTTGCCATTCTTTCCTCTACTATGACAACTGACACTCCTAACCCCAACCCTTCTACCGCCTCATCACTCATAACAACTAGAGCTTCTCCATAAACTTCCTATCTTGGAATGTCCGAGGCCTAACTGATAAGCTTCGTTGCAAAAGAGCCAGTAACTTTATCTCTAGCTTAAATCTCACTTTGGATTTCCTCCTCCTCCAAGAAATCAAGATCTCAGCCGAACAATTATCCTTTTCAGCCCACGGGTTTCTTCCCCATTCTTCTGTTCCTGCTACTTCGCATGAGTGTGGCAAAGGTGGCGCAGCCATTCTATATCCAGCTTATTGGAAAGAAAAACTCCTTCAGCATGGGTCCGATTTAGGTCACTGAGTGACCTAGGCTGTTTTCTCATCCTCACATGGTCCCTTCGGAGTTTGTTCTATTTATGCCCCCAATGACTCTACTGAATGCGCCCAACTGTGGCATGAACTCACTCATAGCCTCCCTTCTATTCCTTGGATTTTTGGTGGTGATTTTAACATGATGGAATTCTCTCATGACAAGCTCGGGGGTGTCTTCTCTCAACTTCCTCATCAAGAATTTCAAGCCTGGTCAAATTTTAAGAAACGTTTCTATCTTTCGGACGGCATCGCAAACACTGCTAGTGGCTCTCTAAACAGCTTCACTTGGAACAATCTTCGTAAGGGGCAGGCTCGCATTTATAGTCGGCTAGATAGGTATTACTTTTCCACCCTTTCTTTTTGGCAGACCCTTTCTACTACTAAAGTCCACCAACACGCAACCTTATCTGATCATTTCCCTATTACTTTATCTATGCAAATCCATAATGACCACCAACGACGGAATTATCATCTCTTTAGGTTACATAGCCAATGTTTCTCTTCTCCTTCCGCCCAACAACTTCTTTCTAGCCTTTGGAATGCTGAACCAAGACCCTTAGGTTCAACGGGTTGGATCCACTGGTGGCTTCGAACTACTAGTAGAGTTAGGAATTTCGCCTGTCATTTTGGTAAGGAAGTTGCCTCTCGCTCTCGGCAAGAGTACACCAACATATGCTCTGCTATTGAGCACCTTACGACTAAACTAACCGATGATCCCTTCAATAGTCACCTTCAAGGGGAGCTTGCCAGAGCCCGTATTGCCTTTCAACATTGGGAAGTATATAAGGCCCAAGGTGCCTTGATTAAAAGTTGACTCACTTGGCTAAACATACAAGACGAGCACTGTAAGGAATTCTTTAAGTACCTTAACCGATCCCCCCCTTCACCCTCTTTAGATAAACTCTCCATAAATGGTTCCATTGTCATTGACCAAAATAGTCTTCTCTCTCATCTTAAAGAACACTTTGAGGCCTTATTCACCACTACTCCTATGGATCCAGCATCCTTCGTGGCAGCCACTCTAAATTATCCTAAACTGGTTAATTCTTCTATGCTGTCAATGTTAGATTACTCCAATTGAGCTTCGACAAGCTTGCTTTAACCTAAGCCTTGGGAAAGCCCCAGGTTATGATGGTTTTCCAGTTGAATTTTTCCAAAAGCATTGGGATCTGGTTGGTTCTGACCTCTTCCATGTTATCAAAGAGGCTACGCTTATTGGCTCTTTGGGACCAATCTTAAACCAAGGGATTATTTGTCTTCTCCCTAAAACAGGAGATCCTACTTGTATCTCCAATTGGCGACCTATCACCTTACTTAATGTGGTTTACAAAATTTGGGCAAAGTGTTTGGCCTTACGATTAAAGAAAGTCCTTGCCTTTATTATTTCCCCTCAGCAGACTGGCTTTGTTATGGGAAGATACATATTAAATAACGTGGTGGCTGCTTGGGAAGGTCTTAAGTGGGCTGAGGATGAGGGACAGGATATCCTCCTGATGAAGCTTGACTACGCTAAAGCCTATGATAACATTAAGTGGGACTTCATTATCCAAACCATGACTAAATTGGGTTTTGGCCCTAAGTTCATTCATATGGTTGAATGCTTATTCTTAGATGCTACTGCGCGAATCGCGACTACCTTCGGGATCACTTCTCCCTTTTCTATTCATAGGTCTGTTAGGCAAGGTTGCCCTCTCGCTCCTTATCTCTTCATCATAGCAGCTGATTTTCTCTGTCATCAAATTAGCTTGGATATTCAAAACAATGTTTTATTTGGGGTTCATCTATCTTCTCCTCAACATCAGCTCCTCAATATGCATTTCGCTGATGACTCATTTTTCCTTATTCAAAACAATGCAAATAATATGCAGTGTCTCTTGTCTCGAGTAGAGCAATATTGCTCCCTCTCGGGATCTATCATAAATTGGCGAAAATCTTCTGTTTATAGCTTCACCAATAACTACAATCATTTGCCCAATTATAGTTGGAAACGTATTCAAGATCATGAGATCATTAAGCTCTTGGGAATCCCCTTTTGCTTTAGAGGCCCAACGTCCGAGCTCTGGGACCAAGTAATCGCTCGAATTCATAGAAAAATGGAAAAATGGAAAACCAAACCCCTCACCCTTATTGGTAAGTATCTAATCTGTAAGTCTATTTGTGCCTCTACCCATGTTTATTACTCGTCATGTTGGGCCCCTTCCCATGCTTCTTATCAAAAGCTTGATCGTTTATTTCGAGACTTCATGTGGCCATCTAAGGACTCTCAAAAAGGCTTTCATTGTGTAGCTTGGAATATAGTAACTCTTCCTAAGAACAAAGGCGGATTGGGCCTTTTGAACTCCTTTAAGCAAGGTCTCACCCTTGTCGCTAAGTGGTTGATTCAGCACCTAGATGCCCCCAATATTATCGGGAATCTCCTTCAGTTAAGGCTTCGACAAGCATTCCCTAAGAATAGGTCTATCTGGAAGGGTATCCACCCTGTTAATTGGATCCTTTCTCCTCATGACATTATCATTCCTGGCACACATGTTTTCAAAAGCATTTGGAAGGCTTGACAAGTCTTACATTCTCATGTGAATTGGAATAATATACATATCAATCCTACTCTTCTTTCTAAGATTTTCCCTTGGTGGTTGCCCCTATGTCCTGCTCCTCTAGCCAACTCAAATGCCAGGGTCGCCACCATCTGGTTTCAAAAGGGAGTTGTTTCCCTCAGCTGTCTTCGTCTCACTAATCAGTGGATTACTTGGGATATGTTTGAAAACTTATATGGGGCTTCCAGAATTATGTACCATTGCCTTGATAGACTTTATCACTTCATTCATCAGAATTTGCATGTGGATGCTTCAGTTCCTAGTCTCTTCCATGGTCTTCAATGGACTAATGGATCGAACCTTCTACCCTATAAACCTCATGTGCCCTTTCAATTGTTGCATGATTCCTCTACGATTGTTAACCATTGCAATCGATCATGGCACAAAGAAGAGTCTAAACAGTTTTGGCTCTCTCTCTTTTCACGAGTTTGGAGCCTTCGACTCTTCCAAAAATTAAGCAATTTCTTTGGTGCCTCTTGCATCAAGGCCTGCCTATCGGCAAACGTTGTGAATACCTTGGGATTTCAAACCCTACCTGCCCTCTCTGTGGACGTCCTGAAAATTTTGTCCACNACTTCTAAGTTAAGGTTGGATACTAATCAGTTGTTTTATTGTTTGCAGCCTTGGAGCAGATACACCAACTCGTGCACTCTTTCCAATCTCGATCTGCTACATCGGAGTGTGTTATCATCATAATTTTGAGCATTTTGAGCTCTTTGTTGTTCTCCTGGTCTTATAAACTCGCAGTTCCTAAGGATTCCCAGCATTAGGTAGCTCTTTGGCATGTACTCCCTTCTCTGGCATGTACTCCCACACCCTGAGAAAGATTATGTTTCAAGATGTTTTCTTTCAACAATCGCATTTGTCATTGTTCTTCTCCCTATTTATCCATCAATATGTTCAGATGCTGATCATGTACTTATTTTCATTTAATTAATAAAATTCTCTTTTTGGAGTCTGACACCCCCATAAATTGTATGATAAGATCAATGCTTACCAAGACAAGAAAAGTTCGGTGGTAAGCCGCATGCCTACATTGATTAGGGTTATGACATAACCTTAAAACCTGAGTTGATATAGCGACTCATGCTTACACCAGCAAGTGAAGTAGTAGTCAGCGAATCAGGTTCTTTGACACAGGTTGGATCAATGGAGGAGGGGTAATATATTTCAAACCACAGGTTAAATTCAACTTTGAGAATTCAGCACACTCTGGAAAGATCTTATTTAAGTTCATCTTACAGTGTCAGAAATGGACACGCAACTCTCAGCTCAATCCATGAAATGCAACCCAACCTGAGCGATGGTGAATAAAATCGACCACTCAATCTCATACATACAGCACGCACATGATTTTGAACCAGCACCATGAGCTTTGTCAACATTTATCTTTGATCAACGATGCGACACGGCCTTGTGCATATAACCTTGCACGCAGGGATGGAAATTGACAGGCGTCATAATAAACAAACAAATACAATTACCAGACAAAAATTACTCGTACATTTTGCTGTTGAAGAGGATTACAGGTGGCTTCAGAATGCCTTCGAAAAAATGCATCTTATTTTAAAGACATTTTTAGTTTTGAATTGATTTTAGCAAAAAATGCTTCAAATTCTTTCCCAGCTTGCACCGATCGTTCAGAGTTCTGCACATAAATCCACGCACATAACATTAAATTGCTGTATTCACGCTACCTTCGTGGATCTCTCCCCACAAGACATAGTGTAACTAACATGTTATAAATCAATATTGTCTACTAGAATCAAACTTACAACTTGGATTCAACAAATTAAGAATCTTACCACTAAGCTAGGATATCATTGTTAAACTAAAACTCTTTTCTTCTTTGTTTGGGGTGGGAAAACTAACCTGAATTCGAAACTTGGGAGTGAATTCTTTGAAACTAAACATACATACACTTCAAACTACTTGAATTCTTTAAAAGAAACCTAAAGAAACATGCGTGTAACTTTAGAAACTTGCGAGAACTTCAAACATGAGATATTATATAGGAAACATGTGAAATTATATGTAAATGTGAGAAATTATGTGAGAGAGATGCAAGGACTTGAGAGAAGAATCCATCGAGAGGGATTCACTCTTCAAGTTGAGAGAAACATATTGCAAGAATGCAATAGAAAGAAAAGGGATAAAGCTAGAAGAGCTTTAACCAAGAACTCAAACAGTTGCACAAATACTCAAAATGAAGGAAAGTGATAGCTTCTCTAGGAAAGTGATAGCTTCTCTATTCACTTCAATTCTCTTGGTGAGTTACAATGTGAGGGATTTATCCCTATTTATACCTTTTGTAGAGGATCTTGCCTCTTTTAGTGTGGACCTCTCATGAAGGCTTTTGGTCCCTTTTTAACTTTTTTTGAATATTTGCTCTCAACCTAACCTTCTATGATCCTTTTCTTTACAACAAACACACTTATATCTTCACTTACATCAAAAGAAAGACTTCAACATGAAAAGTAATGACTACCACTATGTCATCCTCTCCTAAACATGAAAGAGAAATGATCATGAAGAAGTTGGGGATACAAATTCATACTAATTCTAACAAAAGGTTGTTATAAAATCTTTATCCATTGTTTAAATGGTTGAGGTGAAACATAAAAATCTCTTTGCTTTCAATAAAAAGTTTTCAATGTTGAAAACAAATATGTTGCATTACTAGAAGTGGATCTCATGCATTGTTGAGACAACAAAATAATAAAAATTGTTAATGCTCAAAATTGATTTGCATTGTTGAAAAAATAAAAACAAGGTAAAGTTTGAATGCTAGAAAAAGATGTACACTATTGAGAAGTTAAAAAAAATGAAAAATCTATATGCTGGAAAGTGATGTAAATTGTTCAGAAGATAGAAACAATAAAAATTTTGGGTGGTAAAAATGAATCTAGACTATTCTACTACCTAGGATCAATCCTCTAATAAAATGGTGAAATTACTGGAGATATAAGAAACAAAATTGAGGTAGGATGGTCAAAATTGAGATAGGCTAGTAGTGTTCTACATGATAAAAAAAATACTAATCAAACTAAAGGAAAAATTTTAGTGGACAACAATCATGCTATCTTATATGGTTCTAAATGTTGGGTAGTACAAAAGAGGCATGAATGACAAACTACTTTAGCAAAAATGCAAATGCTTATATGGATGCTTAATATTATGAGAAGAGTTAAACTACATAATACAAACATTATAGGGAGACTTGAAGTGAGTTATATTTTAGATAAGTTAGCTTAGATGTTTTGGACATCTACAAAGAACAATGAACCATCACTGTTCTAGGAAAATCACTAAAAGGAAGATAAAAAAAAACATGAGAAAAAAACAATTAAAGATGATTTAAAGAATCTGCAAATAAATAAAGATCTAGCTCTTCATTAAGGCAAATGATGTAAAAGAGCTTATGTAAGTATCCCTATTATGTTGGGACAAGGCTAAGATGATGATAATGAAAAAGAACAAACTAATATAAAACCTTTTGTTGAAAAAAAATTTGGGTAGAAGAAAAAAGGTATGTAGTTTTTTAATATTGCATTACAAAAAGGAAGTGTCTTAAACTAGCTTTAAATGTCTTATTTGTTAAGAAAACATCTTGCAACTACATAAATAATTTTTGTATAGAAGTTTAGGAAAATAGTTATATACATTTAATTTATAGTTGAGTAATGTTGTTGGGGCAACATCACTTAGTAGCATATGATTGAATATTTTAAAAGATAAGCTTAGGTGTAGAAATTTATTGGTCTATTTTAAGGAGTACTGCATTAAGTGGAGGATTTTTTGAACCCCCTTTGATGAATCACAAGTTGGGTTGTGTCAATGGGCATGCATCAATGCATCCTTGTCGATGCATGGGTTGATGCATCAATGCATATGCATTGACGTAGCGTCTATCTTTGCCTATATAAATGTGCATACCCACCACATTTATGACATCGTTAAGTTAATAGAGTAGCTATACTCTTGTAGTTTTATTTTATTAGTATTAGAATATTTTCTAAGTGCTAGCAGTAGGACTTCAAGGATTGTATGGATCCTTATTCAAGCATCAATGTACTTGAATACTTTGATGTGCCAGCAATAAAGATGAGATTCTTGAGACTCCTTAGAGCATTTAAGAATAGAATATATTTACTTTCAATGCAATTTACTTTTCCTATCCTTAGTTAATATTTACATTTCCATGCACATTAATCATTTAGTGGAATGAGTGTGACCTGTTTCGAGCATAAGCATGTGTTTGCTTGGTAATCTTAGTAGCGTTATTGCTTGGTTCACCTAGTAGGATAATGTTTGGTAATCCCAATAGTGGATATGTGAGTTCATGACATGTACGGTAAGTTCAGGACAAACACTCATCATCCTAGGCTAGTTTAGAATTTATCTTCTTGTTGTTCATTAGATTAGATCATTAATTTCTACATTATTATTAAAATTAGTGTAAGGACACAACAACATCAATAATTGTATGCCTCACTTTGGACTAAACCATATGTGAAAAGCTACTACTAGTCCAAGTGGAAAGACAACAACCTGCAGTCAATGCTTAATAACCTAGATGCCACTCTAGTTCCATCCATGGAATTTGATTAGATTACATGTGAATGCTTGTAATTCATAACGTTGGGAGTAGGAACTGCTTGTTGCTGATCATCATTAGTGCTAGTGGTGGGGAAGATGCTAGTTATCGAGATTAGTTATATAATAATTGATCATTGTAAAAGCATTAATGATTTATCTTTTAAAAAATATTAATATTTTAAGTCACACATATTATTAATTAAAAACATATCTTCTTCACATAGGATGAATAATCCATCACATGATGGGAACACTAGTAAGAGAAATGATAGGGTCTATATTGAAGAAAATTAGAATGAACAACTGCGAGTGGGGACCTCATATGCTCATTTATACCCTTATTACATTCAAAGACTACATTCAATCAATGCAGACAACCCTAGAGGTGATGGAACAAGTTCTAGAACAAGGAGGGCAAGCCCTAGGACCTCCTCTAAAAATAGATAAGATAAATCAAGGAAACATATGGGGAGATATAGGAGCTATAGTAATTCTCCTAGTTCACCATCTTCCTCTTCCTCTTCAATGTCTAGTTTTGATGAAGATGATCTTAGGTATAGAGATAAAGATATACTAATGGGTTAGATGAAGATAGAAATAGAAATCAAAGACAAGATGAAAGACATTAAAGTGAAGATAGATGTGGTGTAGGGACACCTCTTTTGATTCCCTTGCTCTACCCTACATACTATATGTCTTTCTATGATGATTTTGTTGAGGATTATCCTTAGATGTTTTTGTATGTTTTGGAGTGTTTTTGGCTCATTTTGATGACTTGAGGAGGTTCTAGGGTCTATGGGGCCTTGTTGGGAGGCACCTGACATAAAAAAGAGCACTTTTATTTTTGGCACCTTCAGAAGATACATATCCCTAGAAAGATAGATGTCTTTCTAGAGATATCTTCACAAAAACATCTCCCCTAAAGAGTAGACATTTATCAAAAATAGTATATGTCTCTTCTAGAAGTAAGGCTTTCATAGTAGATGTCCCAGCAAAGTCAGAGATGACCTAGATGCATGGTGAAACTTTCAAAAAAACTGTTCCAATTTAGGAAACAACCAAAGAAAGATGGAAATAGCCAAAGAAAGATGCAAATAACCGGGGAGAAGGTGAGAAGAATTGGGAAAGATCTAAAAGAATCTCAAGTTGATTTAAGGAAAGTTTTCTAGGGGTTTTACCTTCTAGTTGATAATAAATATTGACGTAATTCATTATTGTAAGTGCCATAATGCCAAGTGCCATAGTGCCAAGTGCTGTAGTGCAAATGTTGAAGGCTAAACATCCCAAAGGGCAAGAGAGAGATCTTAAGGGAAGAGAGCTTGTGCAAGGAAGTTGAGTGAGAGGCAAGGAAGAGCACTTGAGAGAGATCAGGAGAATCTCTTATAAGTGTTTTTTCTTGAGCATGGGATCCATTATGAGTAATTAAGGATTAAGAGATGATAAGTGTGGCCTCTAAGATCTTTGGGAGAGTTGTGAGTTGAGCTTGGATCCATCTTTTATGTATTTTCTATGTATTTTGAGAATTATCTTAATATAATGGAGATTTTCTCCATTTTATTATGTTATTGTTATTTTCTAAGCTAGATCTACTTAGAAGTTGTGGATTGGATCCTATTGGGGTATATAGAGGTGTAAATCCTTGCACCAAGATGAGACCTTCACTATCAGATGATTAGAGATAAATATTATCACCATGATGTGTCTAATAAAGATGAACCCTTGTTAGCTACTAGGAGCATGATACAGATCAAGGAGGTAGTTAGAATACCTCATAGGCATTAAAGGAAAAGCCACATCCAATGGCTTGATATGATTAACATTCCTAAATTTGAGGGAGGCTATAATGTTGATCCAGAACATCATTTACAAGCCTTCCATAGTGTCTGCGCCTTATAAAATATTGAATGTAAGTGGAAAAAGCTTAAGCTCTTTCCTAGGACACTAATAGAAGAAGCTCATAGTTGGTATAGATAGTTGGATCCAGATTCAATCCATCGATGGTCCACAATGCTTAAGCTCTTTAATGAAAAATACCAAACCTATGAGAGAGTGTCATATCTAAGAAAAGAAATCTAGGGATGGATGCAAGAAAATCATGAATCCTTGGATGTGGCCTTGGAGAGATACTATTCTCTACTACATAGATGTTTAAGTTGTTGTTTTTCTCAAAAATAGTAGCTTCTCCACATCATAGCTGGGCTTCATAACAAAATGAGAAAGATCCTTGGGATATATGCCCAAGGACAATTATCAAAATTGAGAGCCTATCAAACACAGTGGCTAGTTGAAAAGGTGGCAAAAGAAGAATGAGAGTTATATAAAAGGGAGAGTGTAGAGGAATATAATTGGGATCCACCTTTTCATGAAAAAGAGACCGCTCTTGATGAGTTGATTTCACAACAAACCTTACCAATACAAAATTATATCATTGAGATTGAAGCAAGGATAGAAAAGAGGTAGGGGTTAATGAATGAAAAAGTTACAACCTACTTGGAAAAAGGATCAAGTGATTAAAATAAGAAGAAGAAAAAGAACAAAGAAATAGGTAGGAACACTTATTGGAGAAAAGGAAAAATAGCTATAGTAGAAGGGGTTATAGACTCAAATATAGAAGAGGATGATGGATGTGACGTCTACCAATATGAACATCCAAAGTGCTATTGCCCAATTATGTTACATCTACAAGAGTTTGGAACTTTTGCTTTGAATCACAAGTTTGTAGAAAAGCAAATGCCTAGAAGATTACCTTACTCACATGGTAATTATAGACAATCCTACAACCAATAGTACTATCCTAGGGGAACTTCTTATTAGCTTCAAAACTACTATCAACCATAGTGGCAAAATCCACAATCATGGGGGATGACATTAACAAATTGGCAATACCCTTATTACTAGTTAGACCCTTATGGATACTATGTTCAACAACCTATTTCTCCAAATGGTTCTACTTCATCTACCTCAAATCACTACTACTACTCTTCTGAATATCATCAACCTACAACATCTCCTATGGGATCACCATCTCATACCTCTTATCCTCTGTTACATTCTCAATACTCATACTTCCTTCCAACATGTGTCACTGCAAATAATATAGGAAAGATTGGCATCACAACCTCAATGAAAGAATGCTGATTGTGCTATGAACATATAAGTAAATGATAATGTTAGGAGATCTCAACAAAAGTCTTGGAAACGTCCTTTCTTTAGGATAGCTTCCACATACATGAATAAAACTCATGGACCTATTGGCTCATCAAAACTAGCACAAGGCCAATCTAGTGCAACATCCTTCCTGACAAAAACAATCTCTCCTATTCCTGTGCAAAGGCAACAACCTTCACCACTTCAACATAAAATGTAAAATATGAACCTATCATTATGGAGAGACAAAAAAATTTTGTTCATTACTAATAATGATAAAGGATGCTGTTATGGGCTAGTAACTCAAACTGTTAATACAATCCCTATACCAACCCACAAAAAACTTAAGAAATAAGTGTGTGTGTTTAAAACCAAGTCTACATTGTAGCCACTAAATCAAAAGACACCCAATGGATTAAAAATGAGAGTAAAAAACCATTCAAAAAATGCATGGAAATATTCAACCCACTTATTACCTCTTGTTTCATCCATGAGCTTAGTCGTGGGGGACATGCCCTAGTTTGAGGCAAGAACTAATAAGTGCATTTTCACTTTTTTATTTTACACCATTTTTCATTTTCTTGAGTATTTTACAATTTTTTATATATTTTGATTTATTTGAATTTTAAATGTTTCTTCCTTTTTCTTTATTACCATCAGGACTTTGGTGCTAAACACAACTACTAATTGATGGTGGTTTGTAACTTCATTAGTACTTGATTGCAAATGATTGGATTTCATTTTAGAATTTTGATGTTTACTAATGGGACATTGATTCTTTTCATGGTAGCAGGCAGTGAGTTCATGTCATCCACCACTCCACATAACTCTATGGTGTTTCCTTGTTTTGGAAATATGAGATCCCTTTTTAATAACAACTTAAAATGAATTGGTGACCTTGGTATTTTCCAAACTTAGGACAAATTATGTGGATGAACAAGGGTGTGACTTCAAAGGGATTTGTCACTTTGGTACTTGCCTACCATTTGGGGTTGCATGAGTGTTTTTATGGACTTTTCATCATTCCTTTGTTGAGTAAGAAATAAGAAGCAATGTCTTTGCATGGTGTGGTTTCCATTAAAAAAAAAAAAGAAAAAAAGAAAAAGAAAACAATAATGGGAATTTAAAGCATGTTCCTTAGACATAATAATGGGCTACAAGCATTGGTTATGGGGCTAGAAAGACATGTTACCCATGCCTAAAGACACCCCTCTAATGAAGGTCCTTTTCACTTCATGCTTCTCTTTCCTTCTTTCTTTGGAATGGTGAGTGGTCTATGGGGATGTTCTTGTACCTTGGAGGGTGGAATGGTCTAATGTGCCAATGCAAAGTCACAGGAAGTGGATGGTCTTAATTTAGACTAAGGAAGGAAGTTCTTAGGTCATATTAATTACATCTTCTACAAGGAACTTCATGCAACCATAATGTGGGACTCCATTTCATAATCTCTCTCTCATCCATCTATTCTTTCCATATACCACCTCACTACCTCTTCTCATGATTGCATTGATAGTTTCATTTTGTTGCAGTCATAATTCTCTCATGATTTCTTTGGTGATTCAGTTTTTAATAATCCACAACCATTAATCATCCTTGCGATCCATGGACTTCTTAGTTTGAGGACATGAAATGACATTAATGGCATGAACCTGCTATGGGAAGGACCCACTTGCATACTCCTTGGTTGAAATGGTTAAGTTCCTTACTCAACAATTTTGTTTTTAAATCTTACGTTTTTCAATATGACACATCTAGTTTTTGCATTCCTTGACACATAAATCTCCTAAGAAATCTCGATTTGACACATATTTATAGCCCTCTTCAAGTTTTCATCCTCAGTATAGGCTTTTCCAACTTCCTTTGAACACCAATTTCATACAAAAACTCTTTTTTCATAGTTAGTTTTTAATGTGAAATTGTTTTGTTTTTTCTTGGCTACGTTGACACAATATAAAAACTCTATATATATGTGTTGATACTTAGAAATTTTTCACATTTGCCTTCAAATGCCAAGGGAGTTTTTAACATTTTTTGTGCCCAGAGCCTTCCAAAGCTCATAACTTCCTAACCAATTGTCCAATTCTACTCATTCTTTGACCCTGCAATTACTAAAGGGGAGCTTTACATTGTGAGGACCACAAACTAATGGTTTTTCACAAAATGTTTTTTGAAATTTTTCTAACTCCCACATGGTTTAACTAATAAAATAATATTAAATATTACAAATTCATCTAAGTTAAACCTCACCAACAAACTCAGGTAGCTAATACAATAAAATAATATTAAAATTAAAATAATCAGTCTACCATGATCACAACTTAGCCTAAGTGTAACTAACTAAAAAGATAAAGTATTTAAGAGTTATAAGTTACACATAAAACACTAATCCTTGGCTATGTTTGTGATCACAGATGGTACCAAAGAGAATACCAAAAGAAGAACCATCCAAACCATGGAAGAAGTAGCCATGAGGAGCTAAAACACATGCCATGGGACCTCTTTGGGAGGAGGCCAAAGTGAAATATGTCCATCAAATTTCCACAGCGAAGATAGTCTAGTCTAGGTGAGCTATGGTGCTAGGGCATAGATAGAATTTGGAAATCACTTTAACTGAGGCTTTCTTAAGACAAATTCATTCTAAGAAGTTCCAAAGTGCAATTCTTTAAGAACTTAACTTTGATTCCTTCTTAGACATGGCTCCAGAAGACGTAAAAACTCAATTGCAAGGATCTCCCATGTGGCCTATCCTCACTTCCAGTGGGGAGTGGTACATGGGAGAGGATTACCTCTTCTAGAATAACAGACAAGAAAATGTCATAGTTAAGATCATGGACATCAGTGTGTCCTATTTGGTCGAGGCCATTATAGAGGCCCTCAGGTTACTTGACAATGGAAGAATTTTGGTAAAGATTTCTACATAGGCAAACCTAGATGTTAAAAAGAAATGGATCTAATGGTGCTATGGAGTTTATAAGAATTCTAGTGCACTCACCAAGGTAGATAGGTTTTACTTCAAAATTTTGCCCTATCACGTAAACCCAATAATAAGGCCAAGAAAGATCATTGCCTTTTCTGCTTGTGCATGTGCTGCTCTAAGCGAAAACTTCCCAGTCAACCTCCCATAGCTCATCTTTTTGAAGATTGAGAAGAGATTTATAAAGAATGAAAATGGAAGAAAAACACTCCCCTTTCCTTTTCTCATTATAAAAATTTATAGGAGGGGAGGGATAACATGTTACACAAATGACATGCTTTGCCATGCTCTTGTTGCATCTTGGCAAGAGATGATGAAGGATAAAATGCTTGCCAAATTGTAAGAAGAGGAGTAACCACCATCACCATCACCACCTACTTAAGAAACAATGCGGGGGGCTCATGCTGCAATTGAGCACATTCAGAAGCTCCATGGCCAACTCCTACAATAGCAACAAGAAGGACCAAGTGGTTTGGAACCTTCAGTTTATTGACCAATGTTGAGCCACCTTAAGAAGTTACTTGTACCATCAATTGGTTGGAGGAGACCTCATTATTTTTTTCTACAAAATGAATGGAGGCACATATAACATCGAATTCAAGCACTTGAGAAGTGATGGTATGAATTCCTGGATAACAATAGTTCTTAGAGATCTCTAGAAATGTTGTCACTTTCTCAGTGTGCTTGGAGGATGATGAGGGGATGACTGTCTTGGTGATGTAGCACCATAGATAGGAAATAGTGGTAGAGGTGATGGTTGACAAAATAGAAGAGGCCTTAAATGCTCCTGCAACCATCATGCCAAACATTACTGCACTTTGAGATGTGTAGATATCCATAGAAGTAGGCAGTGGGTGGAAAAGCACAACCCAACACAAGGAGGTGTTGGACCAACTCGTGGGAACTAGGTTACCACTTCTAGAGATCTTTGATCATTTGGAAAATATCACTACTACCTAATTGAAGTCGTTGAAGACAAAGGACAAGCTCATCATTATTGATGAGCATCAAAGTATCATATTGATGGGCTCCCATTAACATGGTCTTGTTGATGGGCCCTTGTCAATGGGGCCCCATTTACATGGTGTTGCCTCATCAATGTAGCATTTGCTACATCTATGAGGCCCCATCGATGTAGTATTATAGCAAAAACTATAAATATGAGCCCCTAGTCATGTTTATGCATCATTCAAGTCATAGTAGTAGTAGAGCTCTTGCAATTTGTCCATTTGAAAGGTAGAATAGTTCTCTGAGTATGCATAGTAGAAGTTAAAAAGTGTATAGATCTTTATTCAAGCACTATTGTACATGAACCACACTAGTGTGTACGGCAATAAAGACAAGCCTTTTGATAAAACCTTGTAGCACTTAGAATAGATTAATGATTTGTTTATGCATTTATTGGTTTCATTAATTATGCCATTAATTAAGCTAAAGTAGACTTAAAGAGATTAGTTAATTAATTAAACAATTAAGCTAAATAGATTAAACAAATAAGTATGATTGCTTCAAGGATAAGAATATATTCACTTATTAATCCTAGCAGTGTTATTGCTTGGTGCGTCCAATAGTGTAGTGCTTGATAACCTAGTAGTGGATATGTGGGTTTAGGACATGTACAGAAAGTGGGACCAGATGCTTATGTTAGGACTAGTTAGAGATTAGTTAATTAGTTAAGTTAAATTAGTTGTTAAATTATTTCATCTCTCTACTTTAAGCACTAAAGAACATAAACCACAAAACCATAAAAAATCATATGCCTTGATTACACTTAACCATACCATATGCATCACAAGTGTAATTGGAAAGACAACGAATGACCTTTAGGTCAATGTTCACTTCCTAGAAGACTAGTGTACTGGAAACTATAGAGTTTGCGAAATTCGACTAGATTGAGTGTGAATGCTTCATGATTTGTATGGTTGGATGTAAGGGTACCTTGATCACTCATCATTGGCACTATTGTCAAGGACTCTATTGTTGAAACGTAAGCTACTTAGGATTAGTGAATATCATTAATATCATTGGACAAACCCCAAGGTCAACAACATTCTCAATTATATAATTACAAAAGCACACTGATTATTTTTTTTGTTGTAAAATGTCTTCTTCTTTTCATAGGCATGAAGATGTTAAATCGCTAGTCCCAAAAGAGTGCAAAGTGGTATATACTCATCCCAATGAGTATGTACCTAACTTCATCTTCATCCTACATCAAGATGAATAGCTACGATGGTCTGACATAGAGGGAAACATCGTAATGCCCCTTGATCAATCTGTGCCCAAGATGCTATTTCAAACTCTTAAGAGGTTAGGTATCCCAGATCTTCAAGAGGAATACATTATGCATGGCTATGACACTCGAGACTACCATCCCATAAAAACACAATGTAGGAGAGATCAACACTAGGAGAAGCACCATGAGTTTGCGAAGGAGAAAATACTTCACCAATTCCTTGTTCCTACTAAACCAAACTAACAATGAGGATCCTCCCTTTGGGGGTTCTCAACATGAAGATTCTTCAACCTCAGTTATTAGTGACAACCATGTGACCCTGAGCTTATAGTCCACTATTAACAAACTAGGTTTAAGAAAAAGTGACAGTCAAGGTAGGGACTTAGACAAACATCACGATGGAAAGGAATCTAAACTTAGGCAAACATCACGATGGAAAGGAATCTAAGGATTATGGTCATGACAAGAGAAGAGGTGGTGGTGGTGGTCCACCTTCATCTTCATCCTTTTCATCTGATTCTAAACATTTCTCTTCATCTTATGGTTCTAATAGAAGTTGCTAGAGAAATAATCATGATGAAGGTGATTAGTGAGACAATAATGATAATAAAACCCACCAAAAGCGAAGGGGTGGTAGAAACCATCATTGATGTCATCAACATAATGATGATGAAGAACCTTTGTTGAAAACTCGAAGCATGCTTAACATCGCAGAGGTAGTTAAGATCCCAATTAGGCATGTGAAAGATAGTCGAATCAAGTACTTAGACATTAACAATATCTTAATATTTGAGGGGGAATATAACTTTGATTTGTAGACAAATTTACATGCTTTTCATAATGCTTGTGCTTTGCAAAACATTGAAAATGATTGGTAGAAACTTAAACTCTTCCCTAGGACACTCATCAAGGAGGGTGAAAGTTGGTACCAATTCTTAGAGCTAGAATTCATTTACAGATGGAGGAGGACCATGCTAGAACTGTTTAATGATAAATACCAGATATCCTCTAGAGTGTCTAATCTAAGAAGGCAAATCCAAGGATGGAAGTAGGAAACACATCAACCCTTAGATGCTTCCATGGGCAGATATTATTCTCTCTTACACTAATGCCCTAGCCATGGTTATTCTTAGGGGGAACAACTCTGCGACATCATAGATGGGCTCAGGGTAGAAACTAGAAGAATTCTTAGGGTTTATGCCCAAGGGAGACTATTCAAACTAAGAGCTCATTAGATACAAAGGCTAATAGAGTAGGTTGCCAAAGAAGGTGAGTTGCAAAAAATGGAAAGTGCAGAAGAATATAATAGGGATCCTTCCATAAGGAAAATGGAGGTATGATTCTGTGACAAGGAGGAGTCATCACTTGATGAAGTGGTGAATAGGAAAACCTTGCCTATACAAACATTTGTTTCTAATATTTCAGCAAAGGTTAATAAATTATGAGACTCTTTGGATGAGAAGTTCCAAATTTCTATGAAGATTGTTGAAGCATCCAAAGAGCATAATAGTGATCAGAATCGCAGGATACAAAAATAAGCTAAATGTGCCTACTTAAGAGGTAAGGAAAAGTTTCTATAGTAGAAGAAGTTGTTGAGATAGACTTTGATGATGATGATGGATATGAAATTTCTCAATATGAACATCATAAGGGATGTTTCCCTATGGTGTCACACTTACAAGAGTTTGGGGTGCATGCATTGAATCCTCAATAGCACATAGGCAAGCAACTAGACAATTGCCTTATCCTCAATGCAATCTAAGGTAGTTCCACTAGCAACAAGAAGCTTACCATCCAAATGAATCTCCATCACAACTATATGAATAATATCAATAGTGGAACCAACCACAATAATGGGGAATGCCATTGCTAAGATAGCAGTATCCTTATAGGTAACCAAATCCATATGGGTACTATGTTCAACAACCCATTTCTCCATGAATCTCTACAAGCCACTCATCATTCTAGCATCAAAATTACCCTCATGAGGAGAGCATCCATATCCATACCATCCTCCACATGTGTCTACACACATCCTTCCACCCTTAATCCAATTACCTCTTGCTTTGTCCATGCAAGGTGAAATTTTCCTATAGCCACAACAATGAAATGCTACGAGGGTTGTAAATTTACAATTAGCTTTCCAGCTCAATGGTTCAGACAATTGATCCAAGAAACAACTAGTTTTTCAATCCAATAGTCCTCTAAAACCCTCACAACCTAATGTAGTTGGTCATCCTATATCTCCAACATCCTCATCCTCTGCATCAAACACATTCGAGAGCCTTTTAAACCAAATCCCACCTTAGGTCTACACCGTGATGTTAACTCATGCTATTTTTGATTAGATCAAGGTTGGAAAGCTTCCCATGAAAAGATCTGACCTGGGAAGTCATCTTATTTACTTGTAGATTAGAAAACATGGGCCATGCAAGGCTCTTCTTGATTTTGGTTCAGGTATCAATCTTATCTTCCATGACATGTACAAGGCTTGGAATGTACCACCTCTTAAGAAGAGCAATGTCCATTTAGAATTGGTAGACTAGTCAATCACTGTCCCTTTAGTGCTAGTGGAGGATAATGTAACCAAAGTTTATAGGTGGTCCTATCTTGATAATCTTCTAGTGATCAAGGTTGAGCACTACAAATGTGACTTCCCCATCATTATGAGAAAGGCTTGGTTAAGCACTGTTGATGCATGAATGGGCATCAGGGACCTTTCCTTGGAAATCTCTAAGGAAAATGAACAACTAAAGAAGAAGTGTGTTCCATGCATCATGTACAACAATGACGAGAGAAATTATGTGTAGAAAATATGGTCCATTAATAGTACATTAATTAAAGCATGCAATCAATGTGCACAAGAAATAGATAACCAAAGGTGCCTGTACATAGTAGCCACAAAACAAGAGGGCACTTGGTGGCTAACAGCTAACTTTGATAGTAGCATACTATGCATGGAACCAACTGAGAGCTTGACATGTGCTTATATCGAAGGCATAGATGAACTTAAGCAAGTTCATCACCAACTCTCTGATGATAAAGATGATGATACCTATTGGGAAGAGTTGGAAATCCCTAATAATTTCAAGCAGGAGCCCCTAGAGTTAAAAACTCTACCAACCAGCATGGAGTGTGCATTTTTAAATAATGGTAAGCTAGTTATAATTAATGCAAATGTTACTCTTAAACAAAAACACAAGTTGTTGATGGTGGTTAACAAATGACCAATAGTCTTTGCTTGGCTATATCTCGAGTTGATTGGAATCGATCCAAGGATATGTCAGCATTGTATTTACATCAACCCAACCATGAAGCTAAGAAGGTAGCCACAAAGGTAGCTAAACCCCAAGTTAAAGTAGATTGTCAAAGAGGAAATAGAACAACTCTTCAAGGTGGGGTTCATCTGTTCCATTACGGATAGTGAATGGGTTAGTCCACTCATAATTATGCTAAAGAAAGTTGGCAAGTGGTCGGTCTACATTGCTTTAGGTTGTTGTATATGGAAACATTTAAAGATCATTTTCCATTACCATTTGTGGACCTAGTATTGGATACCATTTCTAAGCATTGTTATTATAGCTTCTTGGATGGTTATAGTGGCTATAACCAGATCCAAATTATGTAAGAAGATCAAGCTAAGACAACATTCACGAGTCTCTAGGAAACTTTTGCATATAGTAAGATGCCATTTGGCCTATGTAATGCCCCTGCAACATTTCAACACTTGGTTCTTAGTATTTTTCAATAGCATATTGGTAGTAGGATAAAGGTCTTTATGGATGAATTTGCTACCTATGAGGCTACATTTGAGCAAGCCCTAGATCACCTTGAGTAGGTTTTGAAAACATGTGTTGAAAGAAATCTTAAGATTAATTAGGAGAAAAGCCATTTAATGGTCTAGGAAGGTATAGTATTAGGGCACCGAATTTTACAAGAAGGGATTGAGGTAGACCTTGAAAAGATAAGGGTCATCCAAGGAATCACATGCCAACTAGAGATAGTCAAAGATGTTTGATCATTCCTTGGACACATTAGCTACTACCGATGGTTTATAGAGAATTTCTCTAAGATTGAAAAGGCATTGATTGAGCTTACAAAGAAAGATGCTTCATTCATCTGGACCAAGGAGTGTAAACATACATTCCAAAAACTAAAGAAAAAACTCATAGAAACTCTAATTGTTTGGGAACTAGATTGGTCCATACCATTTTACATAATGAATGATGCATCTAATAATGCCTTGGAAGCTATGCTTACATAGTTGGATGATAAGAAACATCCATATTACATCCACTGTGCAAGCTGAAGCATTGTGGGTGCACAGTTGAATTACATCATAACTGAGAAAGAATTGATGGTAGTGGTGTATGCTCTAGAAAAGTTAAGGCACTATGTGCTTGGCTATAAAGTATTTATGCACACAGATCATAGTGCCATCCACTTCCTAATTAATAAGCCAATGGTGAGCCCCCACAGTGGCTCGTGATCTTATAGGAATTCGATCTCACAATGGTAGATCAAAAAGGGACTAAGAATGTGGTTGCTAACCATCTCTCTCAGTTAAGATGAGATAATAAAGAGGAGGAGAGCTTGCTCTTTATCAATTTTCAGATGAACTCCTCTTTATAGGAGTAGTAAATTAATAAATTCGCACCAAAAAAACATGATACGATGACATCCTCACTTACCTTCTCACTCAGGCGATGCCACAAGATTTGGACTTTAGGAAGAAATAATAGTTTTTTCATTGGGAAAAGTACTTCATGGAAATCAACGAACATCTTTACAAGATGTGTGTCAATGGCCTGGTTCATTAGTGTGTCCCTCATGTGAATCAACTACACGTTCCACTATGTAGGGAGATGCACAGCCATAAAAATCCTGATAGCAAAATACTATTGGCCTATAATCTTTAGGGATGCCCACCAGTTTGTCTAATCTTGTGATCATTGTCAAAGAGATGGTGGGATGATTGCTTGAATGGAGGATCCTCAATAGTGGATTCAACAATTAGAGCCCTTTGACATATGGAGCATTGACTTCATGGGCCCTATCACATCCATGTGCAATGGAAAGGCATATATCATCGTACCAGTCAGCTACTATATGAAATGGGTAGAAGCAACAGTTGCCATCAATTGTACATCATCCACTTCTACTAGATTTGTATAACAAAATGTTGTAAACAAGTTTGGGGTGCCACGTGCACTAATTTCTGATAATGGAACTCATTTTATAGGTGCCACTTTTTGAAAACTCATGCAATTCTTGGGGGTTGAACATAAATTAACAACACCCTATCATCCCCATGCCAACCTTCAAGTAGAGCTAAGTAATTGGAAGATCATAAAGATTCTAACAAGAATTATTAGCAAATATAGGAGAGAATGGAGCATAAAACTCAACGATGCCCTTTGGACCAACCACTCAACATGGAAACTTTCTATTGGCTACTCTTACTATGAATTAATGTATAGGAAACTTCCAATGCTTCCAATTCAATCTAAGCACCATAAACTTTCAATAACCAGTGAACTGAACCTTGATGTAAGTTTAGCCCAAAAGGAAAGAATGATCAACCTCAATGTGCTAGATGAAAATTGATTAGTGGCCTTATCTTTGAATGAAGTGCACAAGGCATTCAAAAAACACTAACATGACCTTAAAATATGGAAAGTGAAATTTCAATAAGGAGATAAGGTTCTCTACTGGAACCCCACACATGTACCCTAGAAAATAAAGTTCCAAATGTTGTGGGAGGGACCTTATATAATTGATGAAACTTTCCTTTTGGGGCCATGATCATATACAAACCTCAAAGACCAAATAAAAGGTAGTTGGTCAACATCCAACAAGTGAAGCTTTTCCATGAGCCCAAATAAGCTAGTGCAACAAATACCTCAATGGATGGACAACCACACTTAATTTCTTGGATCTCCTCCTTCCAATTGAGTCGTGGGGTAGATGGCCATCCATGCTAATCATTCATATGGCTCCTCAGTTTTTCTATTTTTTGTTTTACACATTTTTATATTTATAGTTGTTTATTTTAGATCTTTTTGATTTTAAATATTTTTCTTATTTTACACCATTTTTTTATTTACACCATCGTTAGTATGTTTGAATCTTTCTTGAATATTTTTATACTTATATATTTTACTTTTTTATGTTTGAGCATGATTTTAAAATTTTTGCTAATAAAACATGTTTTGTGCCAATAGGACAATGGTGTTGTAGCTATTACTAATGGTGGTTTGTGCTTTATGTTTTGTTTGCTAATGTCTAGTTTCTATTTTTGAATTCTTGAATTGATGGCTCGATCATGGTTTCTTTTTCATGGAACAGGCAATGAGTCCACGACATTTATCCATTTGCAAACTCTATGGTTTTCCTTGTTTTGGAAGTTTGAGGTTCCTTTCATTAAATAAACTTTTAATAAATTGGTAACCTTAATAGTTTTTGGAATTAGGAAGGATTCAAAGGTTTGTATAGGGTGTTACTTCAAGAGAAATAAATACTCTTTGTACTCTTCTACTTACTTGGGTGCTCAAGTGCTTTCATGGACTTCTTACCATTCTATTTCAACCAATAACATGAAGTTAAATAAAGTCTTTGCATGGTATGGTTCCCATCCAAAAATAAAGAAAGAAAGAAAAAAGAAATACCAAAAGAAAGAAAGAAAGAAAGAAAAAAAATCAAGATAGGAATTCAAAGCACCCCCCTTGGACAAATAAATGGGCTACAAGCACTAGTTATGGGACTAGAAAGACATGTTACCCATCCATGAAGGTCCCCTCTAACTAAGGCCCTCTTCAACTTCCTACTTCTCTTTTCTTCTCTTTATGGAATAGTGGCTATTCTATGGGTGCACTCTTGTGTCTCGATAGGGTGGATTGGTCTTGGAGTGGTGATGCAAAGTTACTAAAAGAGGTTGCTTTTGGTCTAGACTAAGGATGGATCTTCTCATGTCATTTTAAATACAAACTCCACAGGGGACTTCTTATGACCTTAATTTGAAATTCCATTCCACCTTCTCCATCATCTATTTTTACTGACTGTTATTCACCTCACTACTGAAGTCCATGTTCTTGATTCCATGTCTTGGTCTAATGTATTTGAATTCTTAGATAGAATCTTCTAGGTTTTGGTCCTCAACTTCCATTGACCATTAATCACCTATGGGGCCCACTGACTCCTTAGGTTGAGGTTATTCAAGGGCAAACAAGGCATATGCCTACTATAGAGAGGACCCACTTGCATATCTCTTTGTTGGGTTTATTAAGCACCTCACCCTTAGGCATTCTTTTAATTAGAATCTTTGGTACACCCATCGTCTACATCAAACCATGTGCTCCTTTACATATTTTATTCAAGAAACAAATTATCCATCAAATTTTTCAATTTTTGAGCATTCAAAGATCATTTTTAATGATTTTATCATATTCTTGGCTTTTCTGGGATTCCATGGATTCCAAATTCATTGAAACATTCCATATATTTTTTGAGATATTCAAGTTTCAAAATTTTGCCTATGGGCTTTATATATAGGGCCCCATCAACAGAGCAAACCCATATACGAGGCCCTATATATGTGGCCTCATCAATGTAAGAGAAAAATTCTATATATATGCATAACCCCACTTGAAAATTTTTACATTTTCTCACAAACGTGAAAGGAGTTTTTCAAATTTTTAGAGCCTAGAACCTTCCAGAGCTCATAACTTCCTGATCGTTTATCCAAATTAGTTTGTTCTTTAACCTTATAGCTATAGGAGATAAGATCTTCATCATGGGGGCCACAAATGTACCATTTTTTTTATAGAAAATTTTTCACCATTTTTCTAACTCCGACATAGGTTTAACTTTGAAATCAACTATTAAACACCAAATTACAAGAGTGAAACCTTTTCAACAAGCTCTAGTGACATTTAAAATACAAAATTAATAAATAACTAATAAAATATTAATAAAATAATAAATTTTTCATGGTCCAACCTTAGCCAAAGTGTAACTAACTAATGAGAAAAGGTATTCAAAAATTTAAAGTTACACATTATATCTACTAATCCATGGATGTGTTGTGACCATAGATGATGCCAAAAGGAAAGCACACGAAGGAAGTAAGACTGTCTTAACCAAGGAAGAAATGGCCTAGAACAAGAAGGGGCCAAGAGAAATTCTAAGAAGAATTACTTACAACCCATGCCATAGGTCCTCTTAGGGAAGAGGTAGAGGTGGAATCTATAAGATAGATTCCAAAACGAGCAGTAGCAACAGAAGACTCTCATCGAGATGATGCACCAACACAATAAGAGAATCTGGAGTTGACCTTGATAGATGCCTATCTAAATCAAATCAGATCACGAGAGGTCTAGAAAATAGTTCTCTAGGAGTTAAAATTTTACCCTTTCTTGTAGCAAGCACCAAAAAAAGTGTAGGACCAGCTAAAGGCCTTCATCATCCCCACTAGGGAGTGGAACATGGGAGAAACATTTTTGTTTTGGAATAATAAGCAAGCTGGCTCAATGGTCAAAATCAAGGATATATTAGTGTCCTACTTAGTGAAGGCCATTGAGCAAGTGCTTGAGTTGCCTAAAACAAGGATAAGTTTTGCTAAGATCCTAATACATGCAGATCCCAGCATCAAGAAAGAATGGGTTCGATGGTGAGATGGTGTTGACCACATGAAGTTTGATGTGCTTACATTGGCAAAGAGGATCCACTAAAAGACTATGGCCTTTCACCTCAATCCCATGGTGAGGCTAAGCAAAATCACTACCTTCTCTACCTGGGCATGTGTCACTTTGAGTGGGAGATTCCTCATCAACCTTTCATAGCTAATCTATTTAGAAATAGAGAAGCAGTTTAATGAAAATGAACATGGAAGGAAGGCACTCCCCTTCCCATGCCTCATCAAGAAAATTTATCAAAGGGAAGGAATAGCTCATTATGCCAACGATGTCTTTAGGCATGTTCTAGCCACTAACTGGGTGAAAATGATGAAAGATAAGATGCTTACAATGACTATCCAAGAAGAGGAGCAACGACCACCACCTTCACCTACCACTTAAACAACCATGTCAAACATCACTGCAACTACCCAATAGTTTCATGAATATAGAGAATGACTCTTGAGTGGACAAGAGCAATGAGTAGGCATGAGTGGCAAGGACCTATTTGTGTACAAACCAGCAATGAGTCGCCTAAATGAGGTGGCCTAGACAATCAACTTGATGGGTGGAGGTGGATCCATATTTTTAGCCTAAAGAACACAGCTATCTACAAGGTCAAATTTGAGTGCTAGAGAGGTCACAGTATATCTAAAAAAATTAAAATCACTCCCAGAAATCTCTATAAATGTTGTAAGCTTCTCGATGTACTTGGAGGAGGGTGAAGGGGCAACTGCATTGGTGATGCAACACAAGGGGTAGGAGACTACAGCAGAAGTGGTCATTCACCATATTACTAAAATGCTCAATGCACCTACAACATCTACACCAGACATCACTACACTTAAAGATGTGCAAACATCTATAGGAATCACAGGTGGCAAAATAAATGTAGCACAACATGAAGATCTACTAGGTTGATTAGTGAAAACCAGGAAATATTACAACAATCCAATCAGAGCTACTAAAAGAAAGGGGTAAGAATATCATCTTGGAGGGGTAACTCAAAATAGCCAAAAAGCTGAATGAAGGCTTGGCTGTAGAATTTTCCAAGTTTAGAGCCTAGATTATAAACCTTGCATTCTTCAACCAGACACTAACAAGAGATGAAGCTATTAAAAATCTCAACACCAAACTGAAAGGGATTGTGAGTGTAGTGGAGATGGTGGTGTTCTACTAATCCTTGGATTAAACCTGCTAGGAGAACGTACAACTGATTGAAAAGAACCATTGCCTACAAAATGTTGATGAGCACAAGCAACAATTAATCAATTTCATCCATCAATAGTAGGAGCAACTCACTAGAGCAAACATAGAACTAAGGAGACTGATAGCATAAAATAGAAATCTCTCCATGGAGGAGATTTGTGCCCTTTGCCAAAAAATTGCAATTGAGGTAGCCTCCTAGAAATTGAAGGCTGTCAAATTTGAGATAATCAAGGATCATTATAAAGAACAAGTCTATCTACAAAAGGAAGTAAATGAAAAACACATCTAATTGATGAAGGTGAAAGTAAATGAAACTTCCAATAACTCTAGTAAGGAGGAGAAATATGGCAACCCATTGTTGATGACATAGATGCCTACAACAAAGTGGAAATCCACACGAAGTAGTTACAAATTGAGGAGATGATATAATATATGAAGCTTGCCAATCTCTATTACATAAATTTGGCCATATTGATTATTGGACGGCCATTGGTCAAAACTCAAGAAATAGGTGGCTAGCTCATACTTATTGTACATCGCCGAGTTCAAGCATCACAAAGACATAAAGCAAAAACTTGTGATGGAAAATGCTGAACTAAAAGTTATCAAGGCATTATTCATTGAGCTACAATCAACTATTAAGAACCTATCCAAGAGGATGAATGACTACCAGAAGATGTAGAACATAGTCAGGGTGCTTGATATTGAACACAAATAATTCACCTCCTAATTTGCCACCATGAAGGAGATGTTCCCAATAATGTCATGTGCATGGGATATCCCCATTCCAGCTTGCATTGTTGATGCCACATGGACTATGAATGATCCTTAGAGCAAGGAGAAGAAGATGAAGACATTACTAGATTCCTTTCACTTTCCATGGGAGGTTGTAGTCATAGCAAGACAACCATAACCTCCTCAGCTACTACACCTACCTAAAGCTAGCAAAGGTCCTTTAGAACCTTAGGAGCCTCCACCGCTTGGTGCTATCTGATCGTCTCTACCACCTTCACATCATCAGAGCATATGCTATCAAATTTTTATTTAGTCATGTCATGGTGTTCAATTTTGTGTCATGAACACCATAATTTTTTGTAATTTTTTAATTCATACACTTGGGCACTTAGTTTTGTCAAATCAATTTATTATGTTAAGAGTCAGTCAATAATCCCATTCCTGTCCAATTTTGTAAAGGAAATCAAGGATAAGTTTTCATTTAGTCATGGGGAAATGATGAGTGTCAAAGTGTCATGTCAACAGGGCCCCAGCAACGAGGCACCATTTATGTGGTGTTGTCCCATCAATGTAGCAAGTCTAGTCATCAGCTTATGTTTGGGTATAGTCACGTTAACACTTTTCTGATTTCTTGTCAATGTAGTATTGTAGAAAAAATTATAAATACAAGCTCCTAGCCATTTTTATGCATCATTCAAGTCATAGTAGTAGTAGAGGTCTTGTAGTTTGTCCATTTGAAAGTTAGAATATTTCTCTAAATGCCTATAGTAGGAGTTAGAAATTGTACGGATCTTTATTCGAGCACTATTATACCTGAACCACACCAGTGTGTATAGCAATAAAGATGAGCCTTTTGATCAAACCTTATAGCACTCAGAATAGATTAAGGATTTGTTTATGCATTTATTTTTTTCATTAATTATGCCATTGATTAAGCTAAATTAAACTTCAAGCAATCAGTTAATTAATTAAGAAATTAAGCTAAATAAATTAAACGCATAAGTATGATCACTTCTAGCTTAAACACCTATTCTCTTGGTAATTCTAGTAGCATTATTGATTGGTGTGCCTAGTAGCATAACACTTAGTAACCTAGTAGTGAATATGTGGGTTCAGGACATGTATAGAAAGTGGGAGTGGATGCTTATGTTAAGACTAGTTAGAGATTAGTTAACTAGTTAAAGTAAATTAGTTGTTAAATTACTTCATCTCTTTACTTTAAGCACCAAAGAACATAAAACACAAAATCATAAAAATCATATGCCTTAATTACACTTAACCATACCATGTGCATCACAAGTGTAATTAGGAAGACAACAAATGAACTTTAGGGTAATGCTAACTTCTTAGAAGGCTAGTGTACTGAAAGCTATAGAGTTTGTAGAATTTGACCAGATCATGAATGAACGCTTCATGATTCTTATGGTTGGACATAGGGGTACCTCAACTACTCATTAATTAAAAATGGCCAACTTGAGATAGTCACAATCGAAAATCGATGGTTGGCTACTAAAGTTGCAAAATTGAGAGCCTACTTAGCTAATCCCACCATTTGCAACAAAGTAGTAATAAGAGATGAAGCTTCCTTATATCTTTAGAACAATTTCAGAGAGGCTACGAATGCAAAGGAGATGATAGTCTTTGAGACATCCTTATTAGAGGCTTTGTCCTATAATACTGATATGGACTTATTGCAACTCAACAAGGAGAACATCACTTTGACTAAGGACATTTACCGCCTGTGAAATGTTGAAGCACAAAAAGATTAGATGGTTAAATTTGTGTAACAATAGCAAGAGAAATTTGCTAAGAAAAACATGAACCTAAGGAGATTGGCAGTTGAAAATCATAATCTCTTAATGGAAGAATTTTGTGCCCTTCACTAGAAAAAAACTATTGAGGTAGCTACCTAGAAGAATGAGGCCTTGAAATTTGAAAAGGTAAAGAATCATTATAGAGATTAGGTTGGGCTCCTCAAGAAGGTGGATGAAAAAGAGATTCAACTAGTGAAGGCAAAAATGAAGAAGGCCTTTTAACAACTCCAACAAAAAGATGATGTATGACAAAAAATCTTTGATGGATTGAATGCCTGCAACAAAGTAGAAATCCACCAAAAGGAATTGGAAATTGAAGAGATGAAGGAGTACATGGATTTCACCAACCTTCATTATGAAAACTTGATAGTGTTGATAGCAAGAAGGTCATGATCAGAGTTGGAGAAATAGGTGCCCAGCTTGATTCTCCTCTATGAGGCTAAGTTCAAACACCATAAGGACATGAAGTTAAAGCTAGAAATAGCTAATGTAGAGCTTGAAGTTCTTAGGAGCTAATTTACAGACCAACAATTGGTTGTTGAGTACCTAGCCAAAAGGATGAAGAACTACTAGAAGCCACAAAACCTTGTTGGGATGTTGAATGTCAAATGAAAATATTTCACAACCTGGTTTGTCAATGCCAAGAAATTATTCCTTACAATGCACTATCCATGGAACATTCCTATACCAGCCCACATTGGTGATGCTACATGTATTGTGTATAAACAAAAATCAAAGAGGAGAAGATGAAGGCATTTCTGGATGCCTTTCACCTTCCACCAGATGTAGCAATTACAATAGGATAGCCGCAACCATTGCCTTAGCCTCAACTACCATTACCATGGGCATTAGATGTTAGAGAAGGTCCTTTAGCACCTCAAGAGCCTCCACCTTCTGGTACTATCTAATCTTCTCTTCATGTTTTGCTATTAAAGGATATCTAGCTATGCATTTTTGCAAGGATCAATTTTGTTCTCCTAAACATCCATTTTTGTAATCATTGTAAATCTGTACAATTGGGCACTTAGAGTTAGTTAGTGACTTTATCAGTTTATGGTCCCATACCTTCCCAATTTTGTAAGAAGCTCAATCCTACTTTTCTTCATTTGAGGATGAGTTTTTAGTTAGTCATGGGGGTATGATGAATAGGAAGTTGGATTGTGTCGATGGTCATGCATCGACACATCCCCATTGATGCATGGGTTGATTCATTGATGTAGTGTCTACCTTTGCCTATATAAATATTCATACCCACCAAAATTTTGACATTGTTAACTCAATATAGTAGCTAGGGTCTTATAATTTTATTTTGCTAGAGTTAAAAATATTTTCTAAATGCTTATGCTAGGACTTAAAAGATTGTATGGATCTTTATTTGAGCATTAATATACTTGAACACTTTGATGTGCCAGAAATAAAGACAATATTCTTGGAACTCCTTGCAATACTTAAGAATAGAATAGATTTACTTTTAATGAAATTTACTTTTCCTATCCTTAGTTAATATTTACATTTCCATGCACATTAATCAGTCTGTGGAATGAGCATAACTAGTTTTGAGCATAAACATATGTTTGCTTGGTAATCTTAGCAACATTATTGCTTGGTTCACCTAATAGCATAATGTTTGGTAATCCTAGTAGTGGATACATGAGTTCAAGATGTGTACGACAAGCTAGGAATGGACACTCATTACCCTAGGCTAGTTTAGAATTTTTGTTGTTGTTAATTAGATTAGATTATTAATTTCTATGTTATTATTAAAATTAGTCTAGGGTTGCAACAAAATTAATAATCGTATGCCTCAGTCAGGACTAAACCATTTATGGCAAGCTACCACTAGTCAAAGTTGGAAGACAGCAACTTGCAATCAATGTTTAATAATCTAGATGGCACACTAGTTCTGCCCACAAAATTCGACTGGATTACACATGAACACTTGTAATTCGTATGGTTGGGTGTAGGGACTAGTTGTAGCTTGTCATGTATGGTTTAGTCCAAAGTAAGGCATATGATTATTGATGTTGTTGTAGCCTTAGAATAATTTTAACAATAATGTAGAAATTAATGACCTAATTTAATTAATAAGAAGAAGATAAATTCAAACCTAGCCTAGGGTGATGAGTGTACATTCCCAACTTGCCACACACACCCTAAACTCATGTATCGACTACTAGGATTACCAAACATCATGCTACTAGGTGAACCAAGCAATAACATTGCTAGGATTACCAAGTGAACATGTGTTTATGTTCAAAACTAGTCACACTCATTCCATTGACTGATTAATGTGCATGAAAATGTAAATATTAACTAAGTACAGGAAAAGGAAATTGCATTGAAAGTAAATCTATTTTATTCTTCAGTGCTACAAGGAGTTTCAAGAATATCATCTTTATTGTTGGCACATCAAAGTGTTGGGGCATATTAATACTTGAATAAGAATCCATACAATCTTTGAAGTCCTATTGCAAGTACTTAGAAAATATTCTAACTCTTATGAAATAAGACTGTAAGACCCTACCTACTCTATTTACTTAATGATGCCATAGATGCAGTGGGTATGCACATTTATATAGGAAAAGATAAATTTTATGTTGACGAATCAATCCATGCATGCCTATTGATGCAACCCAACTTATGATTCATCATACCTCCATGACTAGCTAAAAACTTATCCTTGAGTGAAAAAAAGTAGGATCGAGCTTCTTATAAAATTGGGAAGGTATGGAGCCATATACTAACTTATTGACTAACTCTAAGTGCTCGATTGCACAAATTTACAATGATTACCAAATGGATGTTTAGGAGAACAAAATTGAACATCCTTGTAAAATTGGACAGTTGAAAATCCTTTAATGGCCAAAGTCAAAGAGAAGATTAGACAGTGCCAGGACATGGAGGCTCCTGGGATGTTGAAGGACCTTCTCTAGTCTTTGGTGTCAATGGCGATGGTAGTTGAGGCTGAGGTAGTGGCTGTGACTATCCTATTGCACCTGGTACTTCTAGTGGAAGGAAAAATGCATCTAGCAAATCCTTCATCTTCTCCTTGTTACTTTATTGGTTGTACACAATCCATGCAACATCATCAATGTGGGCTAGTATAGAAACCTTTCATGAATAGGGCATTGTAGGAAATAATTCCTTGACATTGACAAACTAAGTTATGAATTATTTTTATTTGACATTGAATGTCCTGATAAGATTTTGTAGCTCTTGGTAGTCATTCATCCTTTTGGCTAGGTATATAGTAATTGATTGTTGGTCTATAAATTGGCTCCCAAAAACTTCAAGCTCTACATTAGTTATTTTTAGCTTTTGCTTTGTGTCCTTATAATGCTTGAACTCAACCTTATAGAGGAGGTACAAGCTAGCCACCTTTTTCCCAACTCTAATGGTGGCCTTCTTACTATCAACATTGCCAAGTTTGCATAATGAAGGTTGGTGAGCTCCATGTACTCTGTCATCTTTTCAATCTACAACTCCTTTAGGTGGATTTCTGCTTTGTTGTAGGCATTCAATCCATCAAATATTGGTTGCCATACATCACCTCTTTGTTGGAGTTATTGGAGGGCCTCATTCATTTTTGTATTCACTAGTTGAATCTCTTTTTCATTCACCTCCTTGAGGAGCCCAACCTAGTCCTTGTAATGATTTTCTACTCATTCAAATTTCAAGGCCTCATTCTTCCATGTGACTATCTCAATAGCTATTTTTTGGCAAAGGACATGGAATTCCTCATTAAGAGATTATGATTTTTGGCTACCAACCTCCTCAAGTTCATATTTATCTTGGAAAGATACTTTTTGGCTAGAGTGATGTTCTTCTTACAGACTTGCGACAAATCCTTATCGGTGTTGTAGGGAAAAGCCTTCATTAAGGACGTGTTAAAGACCATAATTTCCTTCGCATTCTTAGCCTCTTTGAGTTTGTTTTAAAGTTGTAAGGAAGCTTCATCTCTTGCTAGTGCTTGGTTAAGAATGACAGGATCGACTAAGTAGCCTCTCAATTCCATAACTTTGGCATTCAATCATTAGTTTTTGGTTGTGGCTACCTTAAGTTGTGCATTTGTAATGATAAGCTTGCTCTTCATCTACAAAAAATCCAAATAGGTAGTAGCAATGTTTTCCAAAAGATCAAAGATCTCTAAAAGTGATTGCCTGGTTCTTACTAGTTGGTCTAACACATCCTCTTGTTGGGCTATGCTTAGCCTCCCATTACTTACTCCTATGGACATTTTCACATCTAAGAGTGTAACAATGTTTGGCACAACAATTTCAAGAGAATTTAAGGTCACTGCTACTTTATTAGCCACCACCTCTATTGTTGTTTCTTGTTCATGGTGCTACATCACCAAGACAGTTGTCCCCTTACCCTCCTTTAGGCACACCAAGAAACTGGTGGCATTCCTAGAGACCTCTTGGAACTGTTGTTATCTAAGGATGGACATTGTTACTTCTTAGGTGCTTGGATTCAATCTTGTGGATGCTTGCATTCATTGTGTAGAAAAAAATAGTGTAGTCTCCTCTAGCTAGCTGATGGTATGAGTAACTTGATTGAGATGACTCAATGCTAGTTGGTAAACTGTAGGTTCCTCATCACTTGGTCCTTCCTACTATTGCTACAGGAGTTGCTCACAAAGCTTCTACATGTGCTTCATTGTAGTAAAAAAATCCAAAATTGTTTCTTAAGTAGGTGGTTGTGGTGGTGGCTACTCCTCTTCTTACAATTTGATGGGTGCCTTATCCTTCATTATCTCCTGCTAAGATGCAACAAGAGCATGACAAAGTGTGTTATTTGCATAATGGAATATTCCTTCATTTTTGCAATTTTTTCTGATGAGACAAGGAAAGAAGAGTGTTTTCCTGCCATGCTCATTCTATTTAAATCTCTTCTCAATCTCTAGGAAGATGAGCTGTGGAAGGTTGAATGAGAATTTTCTTCTTAGAGCGGAAAATGCATGGGCAAAGAAGATGGTGATCTTACTTGGCCTCACCATTTAGTTTACGTGGTAGGTCAAAATTTTGAAGTAAATCCTCTCTCCCTTGGTGAGTGCATCATACTCTTTACATTACACTTCATAGCACTATTGGACTTGTTCCTTTTTGATAGAAGGGTTCACTTGTGTGGAAATCTCCTCCAAAGTTGCTCCACTATTAGGCAACCCAAGGACCTCTGCAATGGCCTCAACTGAATAGGACACACTAATGTTCTTGATCTTGTCTGTGGCATCTACTTGTCTATTATTTTGAAAGAAGTAAGTCTGTCTCATGTATCACTCCCCATTGAAAGTGAGGATAGGTCATATGGGAAATCCTTGTAATTGAGTTTTCACCTATTTTGATGCCATGTCCAAGAAGGGCCAAAGTTAAGTTCTTAAAGAATTGCACTTTGGACCTCCTTAGAATGAATTTGTCTTAAGCAGGCCTCAGTCAAAATGACTTTCAAATTTGGTCTAGGCCCTAACACCTCATCTTGCTTAGACTTTCCTATCTCCACTATGGGAATTTGATGTATAGATTCCACTTCAGGCTTCTCTCGAAGAGGCCCCATGACATGGGTTTCTACTTCTTCTTCTTGGGATGGTTGTAGCTACCAATCCCTTTTCCTCATTGTTGTGTCTCCCATGGTCTGGATGATACTTCTTTTGGTATTCTCTTTGATACCATCTGTGATCATAAACATAGCCAAGAATTAGCATTTTATGTATGACTTATAACACTTTGATATCTTGTCTCTTTAGTTAGTTACACTTAGGTTAAGTTGTGATCATGGTAGATGGATTATTTTAATATTATTTTATTATATTGGCTACCTGAGTTTATTGGTGAGGTTTAACTTAGATAAATTTGTGATATTTAATATTATTTTGTTAATTAAATCATGTGGGAGTTAAAATTTCTTTTGAAAAAATTATTATTAAAGACCATTGATTTGTGACCCCCACGACATAAAGCTCATCTCTGGTAGCTGCAACGTCAAAGAACGAGTAGAATTGGATAAGCGATTAAGTTACATGCTTTGGAAGGCTTTGGGCATGAAAAATGGCAAAAACTCCCTCCCTTGGCATTTGAAGACAAATGTGAAATATTTCTAAGTGTTGATGCATATATATAGAGTTTTTGCATTGCATCCATGCAAATGAAAAAAACAATAAAATTTCACATTAAAAACTAAGTATGAAAAATGAGTTTTTGTATGAAATTAGTGTCCAAAGGAAGCCAGAAAAGCCTAAAATGATGATGAATGCTTAAAGACGATTAGAAATATGTGTCAAATGGAGATTTCTTAGGAGATTTATGTGCTAAGGAATGAAAAAAATGGATATATCATGGTGAAAAACATAAGATTTGAATGTGAAATGTCTAAGGGATATAGAGCTCAACCATCTCAACCAAGGAGTTTCCAAGTGGGTCCTCCCCATAGTGGGCTCATGTCCTCAATGCCATTGCATGCCCTCAAACCAAGGATTTCATGAACCCTAAGGATGATTATGGTTATGGATTATTAAAAACTGAATCTCCAAAGAAATCATTAGATCATTATGACTACAAAAAAATGAACATTCCTTCTTGTAGTGTCAATCCTTCTTGTATTTTTGGTGGTGACACATGTTGGAGAAAAGTGTGAGAGTATTGAGGATGTGATGGAGGATAAGAGGTATGAGATGATGATCCCATAGGAGATGTTGTAGGTTGATGATATTTAAGAGAGTAGTAGTAGTGATTTGAGTTAGAGGAAGTAGAACCATTTTGAGAAATAGGATTTTGATCATAGTATCCATAAGGGTCTGGTAGGCAATAAGGGTATTACTAGTTTGTTGATCGCATCCCCCAGGACTATGGGTTTTACCACTATGGTTTCTAGTAGTTTTGAGGTTGATAAGAAGTTCCACTAGGATAGTACTATTGATTGTAGGACTATCTATAATTACCTTGTGGATAAGGTAATCTCCTAGGAATTTTTCTTTTCTACAAACTTGGAATTCAAAGAAAAAGCCCCAAACTCTTGTAGATGCAACATAACTGGGCAATAGCCCTTTGGATATTCATATTGGTAGATGTGACATCCATCATCCTCTTTTGTATTTGAGTGTATAACCCCTTCTACTATAGCTATTTTCTCTTCTTGTCGATAAGTGTTCCTACCTATTTCTTTGTTCTTTTTCCTCTTCTTATTTTGATCACTAGATCCTTTTTGTGTTACTTTCTCCTTTATGGTTTCCAAGTAGGTTGTAACTTCTTCATTCATCAACCCCCATATCATTTCTATTCTTGCTTCAATCTTAGTGATATACTTTTGTATAAGCAAGGTTTATTGTGAAATCAACTCATCAAGAGAGATCTCATTTTCTTGAAGAGTTGGATCCCAATTATATTCCTCTACACTTTTCCTTTTACATAACTCTCCTTTTTTTTCCCATTTGTTCAACTAGCCTTTGTATTTGATGGGCTCTCAATTTTGAATCATCCTTGGACATAGATCCCAAGGGCCTTCTTTGTTTTATTACGAAGCTCATTTACGATGTTGAGAAGCTACTCTTTTTGAGAAAAACCATGGCTTGGACATCTATGTAGTAGAGACTAGTATCTGTCCAACACCACATCCAAGGATTCATGATTTTCCTGGTTCCATCCTTGGATGTGTTTTCTTAGGTAGGATGCTCTCTCATAGGTTTGGTATTTTTTGTTGAAGAGCTTGAGCATTGTGAATCACTAGTGGATTGAATCTAGCTCCAATGATATAAACCAACTATTAGCTTCTTCTATTAGTATCCTAGGAAAGAACTTAAGATTTTTCAACTTACTTTTAATGTTTTGCAAGGCATAGGCATCATGGAAAGCTTGTAAATGATGTTGTGGATTAGCATTTTAGCCTCCCTCAAATTTAGGAATGTTATTCAGATCAAGCCATTGGATGCAACTTTCTCTTTGATGCCTATGAGGTATTCTAATTGCCTTCTTGATCTATGTCATGCTCTTAGTAGCCAATAAGGGTTCATCTTTATTAGACACATCATTGTGATAATCTCTATCTTTATATGTCTGATAGTGAGGGTCTTATCTATGCTCACTTTTATATCTTTCATCTTGCTTTTTATTTCTATTTCTATCTTCATCTTGACCCCTTAGTATATCTTTATCTCTATACCTACGTTCATCTTTGTCATAACTAGACATTAAATAAGAAGAGGAAGATGATGAACTAGAAGAATTACCATGGCTCCTATATCTCCCCCTATGGTTCTTTGATTTATCTTGTCTAGGTTTAGAGGAGGTCATAGGCCTTGAGGTCCTTCTTGTTCTAGAACTTGTTCCATTCCCTCTAGGGTTGTGTTCATTAGTTGAACATAGTCTTTGAACATAATAAGGGTATAAATGAGCATATGAGACTCCAACCTATATTTTTTCACTCTAATTTTCTTCAGTATATATCCTATCATATCTCCTACTAGTGTTCTCCTCACAAGATGGATTATTGGTCCTATGTGTAGAAGATGTGGACCTTATGGTTTTAGTATGTCAAAGCATTAAGAAAACTGGAAAACAAGTCTGTTTACTTGTTCATGTGATTGTTGTGCTTGCAAGATAAGAACTTGGATTGGGCAAGGCTATGGACAAGAAATGAAGGATTCATCGTGCAAAGGAAAATGAAGAAAGATGTCTATGGGAAGTAGTAGATGTCCTAGAAAATTTGGGAAGAACTCATAGAAAACTTAGAAAGACATCTTAATAAATAATAGGACATCTTTCCCCAGTCAAAGATGTCTTTCATGAGGCAATGATGTCTTTATAGCATGCATACCAAATACAGAAAGATGTCTTCCCTTGAGAAAGGACATCTTCGAGGATGAAGACTTCATAAAGACATCATTCAGGAAATAAAGAAATCTTTCCATATTTGAGGGTAAATTCATAGAGACATCTCAGGCATAAGAAAGACATCTCCCACAACCATTAGTGACTGTTACCTAGCCGTTGCACAAGTTTCAAGAAGAATTTAGCAACATAGAAGCTATAAGAAGACTAGATGCACATTGGGATAAGAGCAAGCCTTGTTGTATTCATTGTACAATCATTTATAATCATTGAATTCTCTATTTCTCTTCATTGTCTTATCATTTTGGCATTGTAAAGTATGTTGTACCTAATTGTGCAAGGATCAACAAATTCAGTTGCAATTATTCCCTGTAATTATTGTTCTTGTTGCCCTATGAAGTTGATGTACTTGAGCTTGTCAGGATCCTATGGGATTGAGTTGTTAGTGTTGTCATACAATACTCTAGTATGGAGCTCAAGATTGTAAAGGTTGTGGAAGCCTTGAAACCACATTTTCAAGCTTGTTGGCACCTTGTGGGTTTGAGTGATTGGTGCTATAGTGCAACACTCTAAAGTAAGTCTTGAAGAATGTACAAGGTGTGGATCCTTCAACCACATTTTGAGAGTAGGTGCTTGCGATATACCCTCCAAGTGTGGGGTACCCAAGTTGGGAAACCACATAAATTCATGTGTGCGCTTTATTTTGTAAAGGTTCGATTTGGGAAACTTATTCATCCCCCCCTTCTAAGTTCAATGATTGACAAGTGGTATTAGAGCCTAGTGCTCTTTGTTTCATCATCAACTTCAAGAGTGAACAATGGAGGGAACTTCTTACACAAAGTTACCCATGTTTGATGGATTCAACTTCACTTATTGGAAAGCCAAAATGCAAGGGTTCTTTGAATCTATAGAGTTTGAAGTCTGGGAGTCAATCTTGGAAGGCTACACTCCACTTGTTGACAACACTACCAGTATCATCAAGCCTCACAACAAATGGTCTCAAGAAGAAAAGGATAAGTTCTTGTTTGATTTAAAAGCAAAAAATTGTTTATATTGTGCATTGAATAAATCTGAATTCTATAGGGTAGTAGGATGTAAAATGACCAAAGAAATTTGGCAAACTTTAGAAGCTACTTATGAAGGAACCTCAATTGTTAAGCAATTGAAATTGTTAGTTTTGCAAAGTGAATATGATAAACTCAAAATGTTAGAAGGTGAGAAAATCAAGGATTATTTTTCGAGAGCTAACAATCTTGTTGTAGCCATTAGAGGAACATGGAAAGACTTTCCCGAAGGTGACATCATCATCAAAATGTTTAGAACTCTACAAATGGAGTTTAGGCGTAAGGTCACAATGATGGAAGAAATCAGACTTCTCAACCTTAAAATTTGAAGAACTTCAAAGTGCTCTCATCACTTATGAAATGAATCTCATAAGTGAAGGAGCTATTCAAAAAAGGCCCATTGCCTTAAAGACTACTTTAAAGGAGAAGGAACTCAATGAGCATGAAGAGGACAATGAAGATGGGATTTCCTTTCTCACCAGAAAGATACAATGATTGATTGCTAAGAAAAAAAAGGAGCATATCCACAAATATTTAATCAACCTAAAGGTAAAGAAAGAGGTAATAAATTTTTAAACTCTAATTTATATTTTTCCTCTATAAAATGTTGGATGTCTAGAGGTAGAGGCCATGTGGCCTCTGAATATCCTAGTAGCCTTAGAATGTAATACAAGAACAAATCCCATGAAGAAGGAAAGAAGACCACATATTATACAAGTTGTGATGATGGGAAATTGCGTGAAGAAGAAGTGGAGGTTGATGAAAAAAAATCTTAGCTCATTTGAATGGCTCTCACTGATGGTGATTCATTAAAGGATCAACTAAATGATGATGAGAGGTTTGATTTATTATGTAAAGAATTTTTAAATTTTCAAAATCCTTACACTAAATTAAATAAATGGGTCAAGTCTAAAGAACAGGAAATATCCTCATTAAAATTAACTATTTCTAATCTTAACAATCAATTCTCAGACCTTAAGGTTGAGAATGAAGCATTAGCCAAATCATGTAAGTAGATGAAAGAGGAACTTGCTGATGTTAGGCTAGTGCATGAAGGACTAACAAAATGAAAAGAGCCTCTTTGAATGGTTCTTGGACAAGGAAGAAGTCCACAAGACAAAAGTGGACTTGGATGATGCCATGAAGAAGAAGAACCTTCATCTCATTTAAAGGAACCATCAAGGAACAAGGACTCTACATTAAGGGAAGCTTCTGTTCAACATAAAACTTTTCAAAGGTTTGGTCCTTCTAGTTATTTTCCCAATAGGAGGATTAGATGTCATTATTGTAACAAGATTAGGCATAAACAATGGGAGTGCAATCTAAATTTTTATCATATGAGTACATGGACATATCATAAGACTCCTTAGTTTTATCAAGTGCACTGAGAAAGGGCTTTATGTAGGATCACAAAGAAGTTTGGAAGTCAACCAAAAGGACTAAGGCTATCAAAAGGGAATAGATAATTAAATAGGACCAAAGGCATTGAGACACTTTCCTTAACAAATTTGTAAGAGGAAGTCATGAATTAGACATTGGAAAAGTTCGGTTCAAAGGAGATTCCTAAAAAGAGGAAACACATTCTTTAGCTCTTTAAACATCGTTATCTTTCAACAACATGACAAGTAAGTAGAGGTAAGATTTTTTCTTTTTGTTTTCAAGGTTTAATTGAGACTATAAACCAATTATAGCCTTCAAAAACCTCATCTTGACTTTTGAAGAAAGATGTCTTTCAAAAGTGAAAGACGTCTTTGGTAGAATAAATATGTCACACTGATTTTTTGTTTCTAGTGGAAAAGATGTCTTCGATAAATGAAAGGCATCTACTATATCTTTTAGATGCAAAAAAGACATCTTTCTATTGAAAAAGATGTCTCATTTTTCATTTAAAGTCCTCGTTTACCCATGGTTATAAAAGAAAAAACCCTCATTTTTATCATATTCCTTCATAGAGATCCCACAAAGACAACTAGGGCTCCACCATTCACAATGATTTTGGCAGAGATGGCCCACAAGAAGATTGGCACATCCAGAAATCTATCCAAGAAATGCGCAAGAGAAAGTACCAGTAGTGCATTGGCTTCATACACACACCAATTTCGAAATTGGCGGTCAGCATAGGTTTGAGGCTATAAGAACCATCCCCACTATTTCTAAGCATTCTCTTAATTTTCCTCTGCATAAACAATAGGCTCTATTAGATTATTTTAAGCTTTTGAAGTAGACTAGATTCATTTCCATGAATTTTCTTATGCCTGAAGTGTTAATTTAAGAATTCTACTATAACATTGTTACTTATGATGCTATTATGGGGGCTTTTACATGAACTGTTGGTGGGATTGTTGTTGGAAGTATCTCCTCAAATTGTTAATGCACTTTTGGGTATTTCTAGTCTTGATGTCTTCTAGGTTACTATAGAGTTTATGCATGACATTTACACAAATGGTATTATGCCCATAGCTTAGGATGAATTCTATGATGTATTGCTTGGAAGAGATATGTCTTTTGATCGGGACCACATTGAGTGGAGCAAGATGACTCCAGATGCCTCCACCTTGTTACTTATTGTTTTGTATAATATAATGGTGAAGGGAGGAAGTTACAATTATTTGCTACCATCCTAGGGCTATTTACTATATTATTTTCTTACAAGGTTACCATTAGATCTGGGGCACACTCTTTGCAGAGACATTCTAAGCCTCTATGCTAGAGAGAGAATCCTTGGACATTCTTACATCATCATCATGTTAATCCATCATAAGGTTGTACTGATTCTAGAGTTGCCTTTGTTTAAAGGCAAGTGGAGTCTTGGTGAGTACGTAAAGAAGAGGAGTTCTTCTCACATAGCAACAAGACCTAGCACTAGTTTACCAAAATAAAAGAAGGAGGCCTCACCATAGTTGAGAAGATCAAAATCTTCTAGAGCTCAGCTTACTTCCTCTCTGAAGAGGATATTTAGAACCATTTCCCAAGCCAGTAGGAAGCTTGGGAGGAACCTCTCTTACTTGTGCAAGAGCTTAGATGAAGTTGGGATTCCTCCTCCCTTTTATGGGTAAGTATTTGAGGAGGTCACTACTCCTCCAATCTCTGACAGCAAGGAGGATGTTTTGGTTCCTCCATGACATTCTTTAGCAACAGGTCCCTCACATGTACATGACTCTAGGATGGAGTCATATTTTGAGCTAGAGGCACCCCCAGCTAGTGTTAAGGGGAAGCAAGGTTCCATGTAGTAGCTAGAGCATAATGTTCCAATGCCTCCAATTTCCACTGCTCCATCTGATGTTGATGCTCCTAGCTTTGTTTGCAATGAGCTATAGAGAGCATCTTTAGGACCATGTCCCATTAGGTCCCAATTTAGTAGTTGCCACCTCCATCAGCTCCACCAGCTTCCTCTCAGTTTTGAGTGAAGCTTTGTCCTAGGTGGGATTTAGTGCAATGAGTTGAGTCCTCAAATGAGGACATTCAAAAATCCAACCATCCTAACACTAGCAATGATGATAATGAGGAGGAGACTTATCATCCATCTTGATCAGTAGTGGATTTTGAATCTAAGGATGCTACCAAGGTTAGTGATTAAGACCTCTATAGGTTGGTTTTTCTCTCTTTTTAGTGATAAAAAAGGATGAGACATTTTGTGGCTCTCACGTATTTGATTTTTGGACTTTGCACATAGGTGATTGATATGTGGATAGTTGTCCTCCGAGATTCTTATGAATAGTTTAATGTAAAACATTTTGCAGATGGTTATGGATAGATGGTATGTTTTCAAGATATCTCTGTGTGGTCTATTGTTTTTTATTTTGCCTCTTTCACTTGACTCATGTCCTATTAATCCTTCACACTTATCCTAATCCTTAGCTGCCATAGCACTTTATATGTCTTTATGCTTTTCTTAGAATATCTTTTATGATAATTGTGTATATATATAGATTTAATCTACAAGTTTGACCTTTTTGGTTATGTTCAAAAAGGGGGAGAAGTATTGTGCAAAGCTAATCCATTTTCTTAAGTTTTGGACATTACCAAACAAGGGGAGATTGTGGACTTTATGGTTTTGGTATGTCAAAGCATTAAGAAAACTAGAAAGAAAGCATGTTTACTTATATATGTGATTTTTGTGCTTACAGGACAAGAACTTGGATTAGGCAAGGCTATGGACAAGAAATGAAGGATTCATTATACAAAGGAAGATGAAGAAAGATGTCTCTGGGAAGCAATAGATGTCTTGGTATATTTGGAGTGAACTCAAAGAAAACTCAAAAAGATGTCTTCAAAAACAACAAGATAGCTTTTCCCCTCCAAAGATGTCTTTCATGAGGCAAATACGTCTTTACAGAATGTAGACCAAATACAGAAAGACGTCTTCCATTAAGCAAAGATGTCTTCAAGGATGCGGAATTCATAAAGACATCTTTTAGGAAACAAATACATCTTCCCAAATTTGAAGACAAATTCAGAGAGACATTTTAGGCACAAGAAAGATGTCTCCCACAATTGTTAGTGACTATTAACTAGTCGTTGCACAAGTTTCGAGAAGAATTTAGCAACACGATAGCTATAAGAAGACTAGATGTGCATTGGCAAAAGTGAAAGCCTTATTGTATTCATTGTACAATCATTTGTAATCATTGAATTTTCTATTGCTCTTCATTGTCTTATTAGTTTGACATTGTAAAGTGTGTTGTACCTAATTGTGCAAGGATCAACAAATTGAGTTGCCTTGTAATTCTTATTCTTGTTGCCCTGTAGGTTTGATGTGCTTGAGCTTGTCGGGACCCTATGGAATTGAGTTGTTGATGCTATGGTACACTCCGATGTAGAGCTCAAGATTGTAAAGGTTGTGGTAGCCTTGAAACCACATCTCCAAGCCTAAGGAGACCTTGCAAGGTTGCGTGATTGCTGTTGTAGTACAACACTCTAGAGTGGGGCTTGAAAACTATACAAGCTGTGGATCCTTCAACCATATTTTGAGAGAAACAAAGTCCAGAGGTGTGCTTGTGAGCTATCCTCCATGTGTGGAGTACCCAAGCTGGGAAACCACATAAATTTGTGTGTATGCTTTGTTTTATAAAGGTTTAATTTGGGAAAGTTATTCATCCCCCCCTACTTTCTGAGTTCAACAATCCACATAAGATATGTTTTTAACTGATAATGTGTGTGACTTAAAATATTAATATTTTTTGAAAAGATAAATTGTTAATACTTTTACAACAATTGTTTATAATATAACTAATTTAGATAACTAGCACTATCCCTGGTAATGGAACCAATGATGAGCGGTAAGTAGTCTCAATGCCCAACCATACAAATTACAAGTGTTCATGTGCAATATGATCGAATTCTACAGACATAACTAGTGTGGCATCTAGTTGTTAAGCATTGATTGCAAGTCACTATCTTTCCACTTTGGCTAGTGGTACCTTATCATGTATGATTTAGTCCAAAGTGAGGCATATGATTATTAATGTTGTTGTGGCCTTAGACTAATTTTAATAGTAACGTAAAAATTAATGATATAATCTAATTAACAAAAAGAAGATAAACTCTAAACTACCCTTGGGTGTTGAGTGTTTGTTCTTAGCTTGCCATATACATCATGAACTCATGTATCCACTACTAGGATTACCAGACATTATGCTATTGGAGAAACCAATCAATAACTTTGCTAGGATTATCAAGTGAACATGTGTTCCTAACTACTCTATTGACTTAATGATGCCATAAATGTAGTGGGTATGTGCATTTATATAAGCAAAGACAGATGCTACATTGACACATCAACCCATGCATTGACGAAGATGCGTCGACACATGCCCATTGATGCAACCCAACTTGCGAGCCATCAACATGAATGGGTTTTCACTTTCTACTAAAGGCTTCTTGTTAATAAAAAGGAAAACTAAGAGAAACAATTGAGACTTTAGTTGAAGTGCATCATTTGAATGATCTCACCTTGAATTGACAAGGGAATGGATTTTCACTTCCTATTCATGTTAATAAAAAGAAAAATTAAAGAGAAACAATTATGAGTTTTGTTGAAGCACATTAGTTGAATGATCTCATCGTAAATTGATAAAGGAAGAAAATAAGCTGGAGAATCTCTATAAAAAACTACATTGCATGAAACTTCCATTGCATTGAAACTTCCAAATGCCATAATTAAATGAAAAGTCTTTACCACTAAATTTAGGATGATATGTATTCCATATCTAACACATACAACTTAGGTTATGCATATAAATCTCTTAAACATGAGGGGGGGATGTTGGACCCGAAAAGAAGTTCTATTGATATTAACAATGTATTAGTTACAGTAACCTGAACAAGTCATAGGGTTAAGGGGAAGGGGGAAGCTGAGAGCACTATGCAAGAAACTTAGGACCAGCCTTATAAATAAACAAGTGTTAAGGGAGGAAGCCCAAATTGGGGCACCACCAAATGACCACCCATGCTGACTCGTTACAAGATAGAAGGACAAAGAATTAGATAAGGAATAAAAAAGCTCTCAATTAAGGATAGAGAGAGTTCCAATGGTGACTCCTCACAACAGAAATGGAAAGCTTCCTTGCAGAGATTACTGATGATGAGTGTTACTGGAATAAACAAAATACATTGTTACTCGATCTCTTACAGGCCTGGTAGATTTCAGCTATGCTTATCAGTCTTGGGCTTCGACAGCTTGTAAAGCTAGCTCTAACAAATTAACTGCCATTTTATGTAAATGATATAAATTCTACTCAAACCAAGCTACTGTACCTTGGGACGAAAGCCATATACGTGTTTGAAGGATCGTGTTACATAAGAAGCGTGAACGGATAAGAAAACGAAGAGGCTCTGGACAACAAGAGACAGAAAGAAAGAAAGAGAGAAAGGAAGAAGTAGCAGCAAAAATGGCAATGGAAGCCGTGTAGGCTCAGAAGCATAGAATGATGCTGCAACTGGCCACACCCTCCTCCACAAACTCAAACTCTTTCCAATGGCAATCATTGCAGCAGCCATTGCCAGAATGCAAGAGCAGCAGGGTAAAACTCAGAAAAACTACGAGCATCAGAGCCGAAGTCGTGAATCTTCCAGTCCTGATGAGCTCAGGCGAAGAAGAAGCACTTCTGGAGCTCAAAACGACGCACAGCTGGATACGGCCTGGGCCGTGGTTCAGAGGGACGTCATGACGCAGTTGCAAAACCGCATGTTTCAAAAACTAAGATTAAGAAATTAGGAGAAAACATTAGCGTAGCTAAGTATAAAAATCAACCACACATCTGATGCCATTATGACAAAAATAGCCTTGCAAAATTGGGGTAAACGATCAGGCAATGCAATTCTATTGATTTCCATCATAATAAATACATATGGTTTGTTGCTTAACAAGCAACCTATTTACAAGTATATCTTGAGATATCTCATGGTTTCCTTAACTATTCTCCAACTTTACTGGAATAGTCCTCAGTTCTTCTCAAGCCTAACTTTCTTTCACATTATCTTAAGTTATCTTCAAATCTAAGTTAGATCTTTAAGTCATCTAGATTTTTACTATTTTAAGTTGGCATTGCTATTTCCTTACACCACAGGCAAGGAACAGCATCCACTCTTACACACGGCCAGCTTCGCGGTGAAGGTCGAAAACCATATCAGCAGAAGAAAAGAAGAAAAGGAGCGACCATGCCCACCGCAATTCGAATCGTAGCCCCCTCATTGTAGCCATTCTTTGCTCTTCTACACAGAGGTTGCCTCCAATGTGGCGCTGTCCAGCAGGAATCTAAAGACTGAAGGTTTTTATGCCTTGGACCCTCAATCTGTATGACGTGCTCCACGCCGAGAAGCTAATTTTCACAGCGGAATTCTGTATCTGAATCGCATGTATGTCTTCATTCCGATTTTGAGGCCAAGGAGGAGGAAGAGATCCGAATTTGGGTTTTGATTATGAAATCTGGTAAGCGTCTTGGCCTCGTAATCTCGGTTACAGGTTCAATTTTGGTAACAAAAATTCTGTAAAAGGAATTTTGAAACTGGACCGATGTATTCAATGAGTAAAAAATTTCAGTTTGGTTTTAGTTTTTCTTTATTGGAATTTGGATTTTGATTATGAAATTGAAATTGTAACTAAAGTAATGAAGCTTTTAAAAACCCATAGGAACAAATATGACTTTTTTAAATATTAGAAACAGACTCACTCTACAAATTCACAAGCAACCATGGGGGCAGCAAAAATAAGTTGCCTACTCGTAATCAGAAACAGAAACAGAAAGAAGAGAAGATAACATTTATTAATTTAATGGTAATAGTATATATTACTATCAAGATCACTGCTTTATTTTGTGAAAGAAATCACGGTAACAATGCAGAATAAGGGACGCCACCTGCATTGACCCAGGCTGACCAATTTTCACGAATGATCAAAGGTCAATTACATCTTGGCCATCATGAATGGTGGAATTTTTTTATGGTCGTCTTGATTCTCAATGCAGAGTAAGGGACACCACCTGCATTGACCAAGGCCAATTTTTACCAATGATCAAAGGGCAATTACGTCTTTGTCCATCATGAATGGTGGAATTTTTTAATGGTCATCCTGATTCTCTCTCCTTTTAGATTCTAAAAATTGTATTTTGGAAACTTCGTATTTTAGAAACTTTGAACACTTTCCCTTTTACCATTGAAAGTTTAATCTTTTTGACAAATGGCTGCTGGTAGAGCTTCGCCTGATGTCTTCCGACATTGATAACCTTATTTGCTTTATTTAATTTTATGAAAAATTTAAAACATAATTACGTTGCTAAATTAGTGTATTTTATTAGTGAGAAAGATAATTTCATGGTAGTTTCTGAACATCAAAATTGCAGAGAGCTGTTTGTTATTCACCTATTCCTTGTGATAAAAGAAGTGTCAAAATTTATGCATGTCAATGTCTCATCTTAATTCTCCATTTTTACATGCCTTCTTAGATTTATAATTGTTTTCCATTATCGTTACTTATAAGGTTAGATTCTTCAAGATCCTGAGATATACCAATCCTTACCATTATATTATTAATAATTCATTCTTTGAGTTTCCAGCCAGCAATCAATGCTACAGATGCATGGTTTTGAAAACCCTTAACATTACACTTCATGCTACATAAATAATTATTGGACTATCTGAAATGTCAAGTTCAATTATTCTTAAAGAATAAAACCAAAATAAAGAAGAAATTCCTCATGAGAAATAATAAAAATGGAAACTTGCCAATTCAAGTCACATTTTGGGATGGGGTAAGAGTGCATAATAAGGGATTACAAAAATCAATCAATTAGATTTAAATTAAATCAATTAGAAGTAAAGAAATATTGATTTAATAAATTTTTTTTGAAATATCCAAGGTTAGTAAATTTTGTGGTAACAAACTTCATTATCAAATTTAAATAAAATAATGCATGAATATTAGAAGAGAATCTAATTATGTCATAGATTCTAAGTTGGAAGAAGACATGCAAAACTCAACAATACGTTGAACAAGCATTAAAAATCCATCCTCTTTTTTTGGTGCAAATTTTCTTCTCTATATATACTCCATTAGATATGAGTCATGTAGCTCTTGTTGTGATCCATTTCGTGGAATATGAGCTTTCACTACTTGCCATGTACTTTCAATAATATTAGTATGAACACATGTATTTGGATCTTTAAAGTGCAATGAATGATTCACCATTCTATGATCAAATTGAAGTTGACAAAGCCATTCTAAGTCATAAGCGTTCCACATGTCATTGTATATAATGCTGCCAGGTTTGATACACTCGTAAATGCAATCTATCAATGTTCCCTTGCATCTATTTGGAATAGCTACTAGAAACATATTATTAGAATCTCATTCAAATCCACCAAATACACGTTTACCTCTATTGTATTTTCACTTGCCAAATTTTCATTCATCAATCTCTATAATTTTCCTAGACCTCCAATTTGTTGTGGATTCTTTAACAAAACATTTGTACAAACATTTCTACAAAAATTAAACCAATCAACTACAGTATGTTTTGATACTTGATTTTGGATGTGTACATACTCATTCGAGCATTTTTAGTTGCAATAGTACATAATCAATAAAATTTTTTTGATATCCAATTTTGAATTCTAGAACTAGGTCCCATGACGAATGCTTTCTTTAGCATCACATTTTATCTTAATTTTTCTTTCTTTGAAGCATCCTTTCTTATTTTCATTGGTATTCTACAGTTGGAGCAAAGTTTTTCTCTAGGTAAATGACCTAATTCCTAACAAAACTCAATACAATTTTGTAATTGTTAGTGTTTTCAATCAATAGTTCCCTAGTCATGAAAGAACCTAGAAATACAAAATTAACAATTATGAATAAATGTATATTTATAGAGTACCAATTTAAATTAAAATATCTATAGATAACATCGAACATATCTAAATTAAAGAAATGAAATATTGGAACTATATGCATCATAACTATGATGATGATGATACGATAGAACTACTAGATTAAAGAATAAAAATCTATTAAAAATAAAAGTATAAGAAAAACTTCTTAATAAAATAAATAGATAAATACCAAATTCCCCTCCAACACTTTGAAGTAACTCTCCTCCTTTAAGAAACTCTCACCCTTTTAAGTTAATTTCTTAGTGCATCAAACAATGGTGCACATCATAATTTATAGGCTATTAAATTTTTTCACATCTTTCCCGCCTTAGATTTTTTCATAAAAATTTGGTGACATTTATCTTACAATAAGTTTGTGTGAATATATTTGGTGTCATGGTAAGTTTCTATTCACACTTATTTTTTTTAAAATATATTGTTTAATTCATTCACAATGTAATAAAATAGAAACATTCTTATTAATTTATTAAAATTAAATATAAAGACAACAGAAATGAAGTTTCTAAAATACAATTTTTCCAAAATACAATTTTCAGAATTTGAATGGAGAGAGAATCAAGATGGCCATAGAAAAAAATCCACCATGCATGCATCATGATGGCCAAAGATGTAAATGACCTTTGATCATCGGTGAAAATTCATCAGCTTTTGTCTGCACTATACAATTTCTCATTTCTTCCCATGATGTAAAATTTCAATTCTCATTCCTTCATGCCATGTAAATTTCCCAAAGCCTCATAACCTAGCATAACTTTCTCACTTTGAACTACCTCAATCACTAACGTTTCTCTTGTTTCTAAAGAATGCTTAGAATGCTTATTTGTTGAGGAAAACAATGATAATAAAATTATATTACATAAGAAAAAAATTTCTCAATAGCATTACAAGCAAAACAAAGCCTTCAAGGAGCTAAATGAAACATGTGCATAGGACCAGTAAACCTTCATAAATTAGCCATTTGAGAGAAGAAAACTTTGGTAACTTCAGGAAGTTACAAAATCCAAATATGAATAATGCATATTTCATCATCATCTTAGGCTTGTCCCAAAAAATGGGGTCGGCTATAACAATGCCTACTTAAAAGGCTAAAATGATACACATTAGAAGGTGAACAATGTTAAACATGTTAGATGCTGTATAGTTAATATCATCAAATATTTATTTTTAGTTGGTGGGTAGTCATCAAATTGTCATAAATTTGGGAAATTAATTAGGGTCAAAGCCTAGTATAGGCATCTTATGCCAACTTGGAGTGTTATTCTAAGCATATTACTAATAATCATCTTCCCTTAGAAAGAAATTGTTAAGTTTGGTTAAATTGGTGTTTCTATTTTTCTTGTTTTTATTATTAGAGTTTCATCAAGTTATCATACTCACCATACATTGTATGGATATGTATGGTCTAGTTTTGTTTTTGACAATGCTAATATTAGCCTAGTGGTAAAACTTCTAATTTAGTAACTCCAAATTAGGGGATCAATTTTAGTGGGAAATACTAAGTTATAAATGTTTTGGGTTCCAACATTGCCACTCATTCCCCCCAAACTCCCCTCTCCCTCTCACCCTCCCAACAACATTAGAACATTGTAATTTTTCTACTTCTTTAATGGAGCTTATTATTGCTCAAAATTTATGTGTTAAGATAACTTTTGGATATCTTATATTAGCCAACAAATAATTTTTTTTCTTATCTAACTCAAATAAAGCTTAGAAAGATATTAAAGCTATAAAAAGTATATCATCATCTTAGCATGTTATGTTTACTAAAAAACAAAGTAAAAATTCTAGAATTGAGTTCAAGAAAACTCATGAAGAAAAACTAATGATTTTTATTATGATTAACTAAACCAATTGCAACCAAATCATGAATAAAGTGATACCTAATTTTGATATGCTTAGCTATGGCACGTTGTATTATATTTCTTGTTATTGCAATTGTTGATTAACTAAGTAGCTTTATAGGTGTTTTTATTGGAAGGGTGAATTCTTTGAATAGTTGTTCTAATCATAATGATTATTGACTAGCATGATGAATGGTCATGTGTTCTACTTCTATTGTAGATACTATAAGAGTTGCTTGCGTTTTACTACATTAAGAAAATAAACTACCACCAAGCAACATAGCATAACTAGTAGTACCTTTATGATTATCTAAACATCAAACCTAATGAGAGTCAACATATCCCAATAGATCTAAATTATTATTAGTTTCATAAAAAAAACCAAAGGAACTTGTACCCTTAACATAATGTAAAATTCTTTTTGTACAAAGCATGTGTAGATGAGATGGGAAAGTCATAATCCTAGAAATCACACTAACTAAGAATTGAATATCTGCCTTGGTAGTTGTTAGATACATCAAACATCCTACCATAGATCTATATAAGTGTTCATCCACAGGTTTAGCATGAGTAACTTTAGATAATTTTGAACTTACTAATAATGGTCTAGTAACTGTCTTCTTATTACCCAACTTAAAATTTTGAAGCATGCTTTCTACATAATTTTGCTAGTTCAACAAGATTCCATTCTACATTTTCTCAATTTGTGTATCTAAGTAGTAAGATAATAATTCAAAATCTATCATTTTAAATTCTTATAGCATATCCCTCTTAAACTATCCAACTAGTATATCCTTAATACCTCCAAATATAATATCATTGATAGATATTATAATCAAGATCATATATATATATATATATATATATATTAGCTTTCCTATGTACTGTATTTTCTGAAGAGCATTTCTCATAGTTTTGCTTTTGCAAATAGCTATCCGATCTAGCATACCAAGCTCTAGGTGCTTATTTTAAACCTTGCAATGCCTTTTTAAGTAAATAAACCAAATTTTCCTTACTAGGTATTACTAATTCTTTAGGTTGACTAATATAGACTTCTTCATCCAAGAAATTATTTGAGAAAGTTGTTTTCACATCCACATAATATACTTTGAATAAAGTCAATTTTTGATGATCAACAATATTTTCGATATGATATTGTAGCATATGCTACATCATCATTAATACGATATCTTAGGATGTGTGTAGCTCTATAAATACGACACTTGGGCACACAATTCAAATATCTTTTTATTCTATAGTGACTAGACTCTGCCAATCTGTTTTTGTAAGTTAGTAATAGAAGTGTATGCCCACAATGTGGTGTTGAGTAGTTGTACGGTGTCTTTATTCGAGTGAACTATACTTGGACATAGTTCATGACCAGTAATAAAAATCGAGATTACTTTCATCATTGCAACATCCACTTAGTTTTCTTTATGTTTACTTAGAATAATTTTCTTGCTTTCTTAGTTAATCATTTACATTTTAAGCACTTTATTTTTCATGTCATTAGTAGTTGCTAGCATATTAACATTGCCTCATCCATAGATTACAATTAGGTCATGCATGGATACTTGTGACTTGCATGGTTGGGTGTTGGATTGCTCAACCATTCATCATTGGCATTTTTGCTAGGGATGTGTCAATGTATGCTGAGTAATTGATTCTATAATGTTTGTTGTGTTAGGAATTTAAAGTAAAAATTTATAATCTTTTAATAATTCTAAACAATTAAGCAGACTTAACCAAAACATCTAACACCATAACATGGCTTCAATTAAAGGTAAATCACCATCTACAAAAGAATCAAAAAGAGACAATGACAGAGTAAGCAACAAAGGAGATTGAAGTATGCCAATGTAAGCAAGGATTTCATATGCTCATTATAATCTTTACTATCTTGGTTTTACTTTCATCTTTCACCAAGATTGCAACTAAGGTGGAGAGATCTTCAAGGTAACATTTTTCTACCTCCATAAAGCTCAGCGACCATCATGCTTTAGATAGCTCTAAGGGGCGTGAATCTAAGTAATCCACTTGATGGGTGTCATGTGACCCAACGCATGACAAGACCCTATTAGCCTACTAAGAACCAAGTGAAGAGAGATGCTACCATGAAGATTAAACATGTCCATAATAAAGGAAACCAGTTCAACTCTCCAGTTATCTTAGAAGAGCTTGATGGAAATGCATTCATAGTTGAAAAACTCCACCAAAATCATGAGGCCTATTCTCAAACACCTATCATCCAACTTGAGGAACTTGTATAAGTTTAATTACATTTCATCCTAGTAGAAACACATAGAAAGGAAGTGATAGACTTAAAGCATAAGTAGGACTCTAGGCCAAGAGTTTTTGCAAAATTCCAAAAAGATGAATATTAGAGTCATAGAAGGAGAACAAGCTGGCACTGTTCTCCTACTGCTTCATCTTCATCTTCATGATCACTAATGAAATCTAATAGGAGGATACAAAGGTATCGAAACCATGACAAGGAAGAGCAAAGGACTCATGATCATTATGACCAACACCCAAGATGCTTTGATGAAGAAGATGAGGACTAGAAACCAAGAAGGCATAGGGATAGAAGAGAAGATAGAGAAAGATATGAGCAACACAAAGGACACTCTTATAATAGAGCTTATGAACCTAAATATGATGATGAACCCCTATTGGCTACTTGAAGCATGATCAATATTAGGAAAGCTATTTATATTTCAACCAAGCATGTAAGAAACAACCGTATCAAATGACACTGGTAAAAGAAGCTAAGAGCTGGTATAGATCACTTAAATAAGAATCAATTAGAAGATGGAGTACTATGTTGGAGCTCTTCAATGATAAATATCAAACCTATTCTTGGGTTTCCAATTTACGAAAATAGATCCAAGGATAGAAGAAAGGGACTCATGAATCCCTTGATGCAACACCAGGTAGGTATAATTCATTATTACATAGGTGCCCAAGTCATGGATTCTCCTAATGGGAACAACTGAGGCACATTGTTGATGGGCTTCAGAACATGACTAAAGAGACCCTTGGGGTTTATGCCCAAGGGTGATTATCTGAAATTTCTGCCCATCAGACATAGAGATTGATTGACCAAGTGCCAAAGGAGGAAGGTGAGCTAAGGAAAATAGAATCAATGAAAGAATATAATAGATACTTATCTAACAGAAAAAATGATGCAAGAGTTTATGAAATACAAGATGAAGAGATCTAGAAAAAAGTAATTTAGAAGAAAAATCTACCTATCTAGAAATCTATCATTGATATAGCAAAAAAGGTAGAGAAGATGTGGAATTTTGTTAACGAAAAATTTGCAACAACTTTAAAGATTGTGGAGTGAAAAAAGTCTTTGCTAAAGGCAAGGAAAAGAAAAAGAAGAGAGACTTTGGATGAAAGGTTAAAGTGGCTTCAGTGGTAAAGTGTTCAGATACAAGCTTTGAAGATGAGAAAGGATATGTCATATGATAATACAAACATCCTAAAGGATGTTTTCTAGTATTGGCATACTTACAAGAGATGGGGGCATATGCACTTAACCCTAGATTTGTTAAGAAACAGATGCCCAAAAGGTTACCTTACCCTCAATGTAACTACAAGAAAAACATCCAACCCATGCACTATCCCAACCAAGCTTATTCACAACCACAAGAATAGTACTATTAATAGTGGTAACAACCCCAATCATGGGCCATGCCACCACCATGCTAGCAATATCCATATTGGCAACCAGATCCATATGGATACTATGCGCAACATCCAATCTCTCTTGGTAATGTTGTTGTTCAAGCTCAATAATACTATCTAGCTGAGTACCATAGACCAACATCTCCAATGATAGATCTAAAGTTATATATGCATCCATTTGCAACTAGTTATTCAAATAAAAATTCAAATCCTTTACCATCGATGCCAGATCTTATCATGTAGGGTGAACTGCCATTCCAACTATAATAAAAAAATATAACAAGGGTAGTTAACATGTAAGAGAATGTGATCACATGTGAACCATAATCTAGGAAATGACCATCCTTTAGAACAAGTCCTAAAAAGGTTTGAAGGATGGGGATTAAATCCACTTCTACCCCATCCACATCCATTCCTCGAAAGAACAACAAGGTTTTCTTATCATCAAGTACCAACGTAACTACTTTCATGCTTACCCAAATAATTACTCATTGGATAAAGGCAAGAGCACTTCCATAGAAGCGAATAGATCTAAGAAGTACCCTAGTTAACCTTTAGGTAGTAGGGCAAAAACCATGCAAAGCTTTACTTTATTCTAGGTTAGGAGTAAACCTGGTCTTGTAAGACATGTATCAAGCCTAGGATCTACCACTATTGAAGAAGAGTAACATTCTGTTAGAGCTTGAAGACCAATCAATCGTTGTCCCACTAGGAGAAGTGGACAATGTAATAACAACCATCAATGGCTAGTCTTACCCTACAAATTTTCTAGTAATTCATATTAGTAACAATAAGGGAGAATTCCCAATCATCAAGGGAAGGGATTGGCTTAGCATTGTCAATGCTAAGCTTAGTATTTATGACTTGTCTTTAGAGATTTCCAAGGAAGATGAAGTTGCTATCATACAAAGATGTAGATTTCCATGTATTGCATATAATGATAATGGGTGCAATTATGTGTAAAGTATATGGGCCATCAAATAGAAAGATACCAAGGCATGCAATAAATGTATAGAAGAACTATGTGTGCAAAAATTTCTGTATGTGGCAGACATACAATAAGAAGGCCCCTAGTGGTTGATCACATATGAAGAAACTGAATCCAACAAATACATGAAACCAGTAGCTTAGATTGTTAGTGCCTACATAGAAGAGGTCAATAAGCTCAAGTAATTAAGGAAAAGGCACCCCTACCCACCTATAAGTTAGGAAGAAGAAACTAACTAGGGATAGTTAGAGATCCCATAAAGTATGGAGCTAGAACTTTTGGAATTAAAGGCACTAACAACAACATTAGAGTATGCTTTTTTGAACAATAAGAAGCTGATTATAATTAATGCTAACTTAAAAGAGGAATAAAAGAAGAAGTTGCTAGAAGTAGTTAACAAATGGCCAATGAAATTTGCATGGTCTTATGATGAGATCACCAATATTGATCCTTGAATCTATCAACATTGGATATATACTAATCTAGTAGTGAAACCACAATTCCAACCCTAGAGAAGGCTTAAGCCAAAACTAAAATAAGTAGTCAACTAGGAGTTGAAAAATTACTGAAGGTAGGATTCATCTATCCTATCACAAATAGTGAATGGATCAATCCTTTAGTAATAATTTCAAAGAAAGTGGAGAGTTGGAGAGTGTGTATTGATTTCTAATTGTTGAACTTTGTCACATTCAAGGATCATTTTCCACTATCGTTTGTTAACCAAGTCCTAGATACCATTGTAGGACATGAGTACTACAATTTTCTGTATTAATAGAGAAAATACAATCAAATCCACATTACACCTAAGTACCAAGAGAAAACCACATTCACTAGTCCATGGGGAACGTTTGCCTATAAACCGATTCCATTTGGTCATTGCAATTCACCAGCCACCTTCCAGAGACTAGTACTTTGCATATTCTAGAAATAGATTGGAAATGATGTTGAGGTATTCATGGATGATTTCTCAACATATGGGATGGATTTCAAGAAAACACAAGATAGATTAAAGCAAGTACTAAAAAGATATGTGGAAACAAATCTCAATTTCAATTGGTAGAAAAGGCACCTTCTAGTCTGGGATGACATAGTGTTGGGACACAAAATCTCTTGGAAAGGCATTGAGGTAGATCCTGAGAAAATTCAAGTCATACAAAATATCACATACAGGTCACATATAGTAAAATATGTCAGATCATTCTTAGTCCATATGAGATATTATTGAAGATTTATAGAGAAATTTTCAAAGATCGGAAAACTTCTAGTGGAACTCACTAAGAAGGATGCATCCTTTGAATGAACAGAGTCATGAAAAAAGCCATTTGAAACTTTAAAGAAAAAACTAATTGAGACACCAATCCTTCAAGCTCTGGATTGATCTAGGTCTTTTCAAATCATGATAGATGCTTCCAACTATGCACATGGTGTAGTGCTAACACAATTAGATGATCAAAAGAGACCTTACTATATACATTATGCCAGTAGAAGCATCATCGAGGCACAACTGAACTACATCATAAGAGAAAAGGAGTTGATGGTTGTGATACATGTGCTTGAGAATTTTAGACATTATGTGCTTAAGTACCAAATTTATGTTCATACCAATTATAGTGCCACCTAATTTCTCATGAATAAACTAGTGGTTAGTTCCAAGGTGATTAGATGGCTCATTATCCTACAAGAATTCAACATCATAATGATCAATAAAAGGACATAGATAATGTGGTAGCTGATCATCTATCAAGGCTAAAGTGGGATTTCCAAGATCAAGTAGAACCCTTATCTAACTAGTTTCCCAATGAAGACATATTTACCAAAAACATGAAGGTTGTAAGTTCAATAGAAAAGCCATGGACAACAAAATATCTGACCTATCTAACAACACAAGATCTTCCTACTAAATGGAATAAGAAATAGAGGGAATGATTTCTTCATAGAGAAAAAATCTATATGGAAATCAATAAAAATCTGTATAAGATTTGTGTAGATGGGCTAGTCAGATGGTGTGTGCTAGAACTTGATCAACAAAGGATATTACAAGATGTCCATGAAGGCCCATGTGGTGGCCAATGTGCATGGCATAGAATGACATTCAAGCTAATGATGGCAAGCTACTTTTGGCCTACATTGTTCAAAGATGCCCAAGACTTCACATAATCTTGTGAGAGATGTCAAAGGGATGGAGGAATTATAGCTAGAAATGAAGGAACACAACAATGGATATAACTGTAACGACAGAAAATGTCGGCAGCTGGAAATACCGACCAATATTCCGGCGTACACAGTTTTAGCCACGGATCCGCGCGAGGGCTATGCTGGAAAAACGAATCCGCGGCGCCCTGAACGGTCTTGTCGATCAGATAGGGACTTACGGGTCAATAAAATAATGCAAAGTGCGTAAAAGAAAGCGATCTGATTCGAGGGGCTGTAAAACAAAGGGAAAGCGATGTAATCGGATTGCGACGACGATAATGCTAAACATGATGAAAAGAGGCTGGCAAAAGAGAAACACGTAGCTTCAAGATCTGCGCTTTAACTTACAAATGTATATTTCGTGTGAGAAATTACACTGGGGAATCCCCGATTACAGGATGTGAAACAAGCACAAAACAACAAGAAAAACGGCCTGAACAGAAGTTCGATCTACCTCGTGGGCTAAGCTGAGATGCAAGGCAGGCCAAGCTTCGACGTCTACCGATCAACTGTATCTGATCGATAAAGTCTCTTCAGCAGAAAGATTGCTCCTGTCACCGGTGCTCAAATCTGTACTCTGCTTCGGCTGTAAGGTGATGATGTCCCTGATTGTCAAAGCGTTGTTCTTTGTATTTCTGCTCCAAAGTGCTAAGTGCTTTGGTGCTCAGAAATATGCTTTTCTGCTTCTCTGAGTTTTGTTTTTGCTAACCCGAATTTTTGCCCATCCCCCTCTGTATCTTTGTCAACTGGGGTATTTATAGGCCGCGGCACTTCGCGGAGAAGGCGCAACCTTGATGATGTGGGCTCTGGATGTTGCGGGCCCTGCTGGCATGATCTTTTAAGTCAGACTGTGACTACGCACAACACGCGTGTTTGCGTGTTGTGCGTGTGAGAAGTAAGCAAGTGTTGAGCGTGCTTTAATTGTTTTCAGGCTGGATTACACTTATTCGCATTGCGTTGCGTATATGAGCGTAATCTGGTAAAAACAATAAGCTCAGAGTTGCTTTACGCTCACTACGCCGTTGCGCGTAATGAAGCGTAAGCAATACACAATTTTACGCTCACTACGCAGTTGCGCGTGTCAGAGCGTAAAACGATGTGAAAATTACGCTCACTACGCAGCCGTGCGTGATAAAGCGTAAGCAATGTACAACTTACGCTCGCCACGCGGCCATGCGTGACGAAGCGTAAGTAATGTATAACTTACGCTCGCCACGCGGCTGTGCGTGACGAAGCGTAAGTAATGTATGCCTTACGCTCACTACGCAGCTGCGCGTATGAAGCGTAAAACGATGAGCAACTTGAATGATAACATACGCAATGATACGCACCGCTGCGTATCGAGCGTAAAAACAAGTTATGCATGCGTCGGGAGGAAAAAGCGTCAAACTGTTGCGCTTCTTTAGACTCTGCCTTTGACTATTTTGGAGCTTATTACACGCATCACGCTGCCATGCGTAATAGAGCGTAAACTTGTCCTAGAACGAAGGTGGAATGCGCTCTTGCTTGAATTTGCGATCCTTTGCCTGAGGCCGACCCGTAATTTTCATGGTGTTTCAATAACCACTTGAGCCATTTGATATATAGGGAATTGATTTCATGGGATCCATAATGCCTTGTCAAATGAGAAATTGTATATAATCATGACTGTGGATTACTATACAAAATGGATAGAGTTAGCAACATTTAGAGATTTTATAGCCAAAACAACTCTCAAGTTTTTCCAACAACATGTGATGAACAAATTTGAAGTACTTAGAATGCTCAAATTAGATAATGGGACTCACTTCACTAGTGATACATTTAAAAAGATTATGCAAAAACTTGGGATGAATCATAAGTTGATAACACCATATCATCCCTAAGCAGATGGTCAAGCCAAAATCACTATCCAAGAAATCATTAGGATACTAACTAGGATGGTTAGTAAGTTTATGAAAGATTGAAGCACTAAACTAAATGATGCTCTATGGGCCTATAGAACATCCTAGAAATTACCTTCAGGATATTCACCATATGAGTTAGTCTATGGCAAGTTACCAATGCTCCCAATCTAGGTAGAACTCCACAATCTAGCTACCATCAATCAACTTAACCTTAACTTAAGCTTAGCCCAATGAGAACATCTCATGAATCTAAATCTCTTGAAACACTCATGAGTAATGAAGTCCACAAACATTACTCTTAACTTAGGCATGACACACGTACAAGATAAGTGACCATACAACTAGGAGATAAGGTCCTTTATTACAATACTAATTAAGTACCATAAAGAGCAAAATTTCAAACACTTTAGAAGGGATCGTATATTGTTGAAGAAACTTATCCATCAAGTGCCTTACACATATATCATCCATCCTATCCACAAAAGCTCATTCTTGTTAATGTCCAACAAGTTAAATTCCATCATGAACATCCCAAAGAGTCTATCCAATCTATCATAGCATCTTCCACTTATTCTTTCTTTTGTTGGACTAATCTCAATAATCATCCTGGGGGTTTTTTCTTGGACATGTAAGTGCTTTACTAAATTTTTCACGTTACTTTTTACTTTTTTACATTTCTTGATACATTTTTTCATTCTTGTATACTTTTCAAATTTTTAATAATTTCTTAATTCTTTAACATATTTCCATTATTTACTAAATTTTCATTCTTTTCATCTTTTCATTTTTACTATCTTTTACAATTTTCCGTACCTTGTTTTCATTTTAGTTGTACATGGTGAAAATTTCTCTATGTTATTGAGTCATAAGGAATTGATTATTTGTTTATTGAGACCACAACATCCATTCATCCATTTCAATAATAAGAGGTTCTTACCATGGCTATAATGATATTCTTTCTCATCATAAATTCAAGAATAAACTTTTGATCAGTATGCTTAAACAGAAAAGTGAAGAACCAACTGGGAATGTGAAGGGTATGACATCAAAGGGGATTTGTGGAATCTCTTGAATTACTACTGTATGTTCTATCATGTTGCTAAGGTTGTACTCATATCTTTGTAGATATAATGAAAAATGGAAGTAAGAGGACAGTAAGTGCTACCTTGCCATGTCACTAGAAAGACATGTTACCCATGCCAGAAGGTTGGTAGCTTCATAGAAATTTCAAAATATAATAAAGTGCAATGAAAAAGCTCCTCCCTTGGACAAAATGCCAAGTGATCATGATCCTTACAATAGTAATAGTCTTATGATCATGAATCTAAGAGGTGAAACAATGTGATGTCATTGGCAAGTGGTTTGGACTTAGTTTGAATCTTGAATAGAAAGACTAATGATTACTTTAACCACTAATAAACCACAAGAATTCATTATGCCTATGGTAAGACACCTCACATCCTGATTTCTACAATCCCTTCTAAGTCCATCTCATCTCACTGTATAATTAATCATAACTTATGGTTTTGTATAATATAGAAATATTTTCCCAACCTAGTACTAATAACATGTGTGTTTTACTAAATATATATACCTTACACTCAACTCTTGAGTGCCTATGAACACTTTGAGGCATGATTATACAAGGGCACTAAGGGCTGGAGCCTGCTTTGGAGAGGACCCACTTATATAGTTGTTGTATCTCATACCTAACATGTAAATCAACATCATCTTATGCCTTCCAAAACACTGAATGACTTAATAAAGAATTTCCTTAACATCTTGAAATTCGTTCAAACAATAAAATTTCATTACTCATCTCTTATCCATCAACAACACTTAATAAAATTTTGTTACCTGATATTCCTTACTTATGAACTTTCCAAGCCAAATTATAAAAAATTATGCATCATTAATTACCTAAGACCCTCTAGACATGTCTCATATCTTCTAGAAATTTGATTTGACTCATTTTTTCCATTAGAATTCCAAGAAAAATTTGAAATTTTTAATGGTGATATTGTAGCTACGATATTGAATGTCCTACGATATCGTATGTGCGATATATCATCTATGATATTATGCACATAAATTTAGTATATATAGCATGGGGGAGTTAGAAAAAAAAATTCATTTCCCATTGTCTAAAGAAGGGATTTTTTGCAATTTTTCTTTCAAACTCAGAGATTTGACACCCTACCTTCTGACGCTCACAACTTGATCCTTATAGCTTCAATTTCAGAGATTCTTGAACCTTGTTGTTCACAGAACTCTCAACTTAGTTTTTGGAGAGGAGGAGGGCAAGGGGGGGGGGGGNGAGGATTTGATTCTTAGCATGGTATCATTGAAATTTGGGCCAAAAAATTCTAACATGTGGAAGATATCTTAAAGTGTAAGTATAAGGTTATAATAAGAAATCTACAATTTGTTAACTAAACTAAGGCCATAAACACTTAAATAATCCTCTTAATGTATCAGACCAACTATTTTAGGCCATGAATAAGAACAAAACTAATAACTATGAATGATTATAAGGGAAATAACACCTAAGGAGGTCCATTTTTGAACATTTTTCTAACTCTATAATCATGATAAGCTAAGAACTTGATCTAGCTAAG
>MNCI01032569.1:42370-59165 GCA_015680685.1 Gnetum montanum | reverse complement strand
GTAGACTAGGTAGTTTGAACAAAATAGGAAATTTTCCACAACTCACAGTAATTGACAAAGTTGGCTGAATCTCTTAAAGTAAGTCATTTGTAGTTTACACACACGCAATCGTTACATTTCTCACAACTACACGCCGCAACAGCACACACACATACTCACATTAACTACTGAGTTATTTGGAGGTATCTGGGCCTTGGTGTAGCCAAAGACCAATAGGCACCTAAATCCTGTTCGAGGGCACTCGTTGGCGGTCGCGTCCAAAACGGTTGCCAATAGAAAGTGCAAAAGATTACAACCGTGATTCTTCCCTCTGAGAAAGGGGAGTGAGATTCTGTGAGGAGGAGGAAGAGTCACCACTTGAAGATATGGTGCATAGGAAAACCTTTCCACTAAAAAAATTAACAATAGAAGTGTTAACAAAGGTAGACTAAATGTGGGATTCCCTAGATAGTAGATTTGAAATCGTTCTCAAAATTGTAGACGAGTCTAAGGAGCAAGGTAGTGACTATGATAGAAAGAAAAAGAGGGACATGGATCATGCACGTAAAAAATGTAAGGGTAAAATGGCCATCACCGAAGAGGTTGTGGATTCTGATATGGACAATGATGATGGATGTGAGATGTGCCAATACGACCATCCTAAGGGATGTTGTTCAGTAATCTCACATCTACACGAGTCTGGGGTGTATGCACTTAACCCATGACTTAACAAATGGCAAGCACCCTGACGGTTACCTTATCCCCAAGGTAACCAAAGGTAGTTCCACCAGCCTTTAACATATTATCCAAGTGGAACTCCACCACAACCTATTGAGCAACACCAACAGTGGTAATACCCATAGTCATGGGGGATGCCACCACCACGACAACAATACCCTTACCGAAAACCAGACCCATATGGCTATTACATGCAGCAGCCAATCTCTCCACATGGCTCTGTTGGTCATGTGACATCACAACATCACTACCAAGCTCAGGAGTATTATAGGACTCCTTCTGTTGGGAGATACAACCCGTAGACATACCATGCTCCAAACCCATCTGCAACTCTCACACCGATCACTCCATTACCACCCACTCCAACAATGCAAGGGGAACTCTCCGCTCACCGCAGCAACCTAATGTCACAAGGGCTATGAATCCTCAAACCATAGTTGGTTTTGACAACCTTATGAAGAAAAGACCTTTCTTCAAAACCAACAGTCCAGCCAAGCCCTCACCATCACAAGTGGTTGAACATCTAAACACCTACCTATCAAATAAGGCTTCAGGGCCTCCTTCAACCCAAAAATTGAGATTAACGCATAAAGTTATGTTAACACATGTCGTTACTGATTGGGTTAAGGTATGACACCTTCCCAGGAAATTCTCTGATCTTGGAAGCCATCTAATCTATCTCCAAGTCACTGGGAATGAACCATGTAAAGCTCTTCTAGACTCATGTTCTGGAGTCAACCTAATATCACAAGAGATGTACAAAGCCTGGAACCTACCTCCACTAAGGAAGAGTAACATTCGACTAGAGCTAGTTGACCAGTACATCACATCCCCTTAGGACTAGTGGAGGACATTGTTACCACTATGTGTGAATGGTTGTATCTAGTTGATTTCCTAGTGATACAAGTAAACAACAGTAAGGGGGACTTCTCAATAATAATGGGAAGAGCATGGCTAAGTACTATAGATGCATACCTAGGAATCTGCAATCTTTCCTTGGAAATATCCAAGAAGAACACTTTTGGAAAGATTAAGAAGAAGAAAGTTCCATGCATCGCATACAATGACATGGGGTGCCATTGCGTGCAGAAAACATGAGTTATGCAAAGTTTAGCATTGCCTACATGTAATCAGTGTGCATAAGACATTAATATACAAAGGTGCCTATATGCAGTAGGCACATGACATGAAGACACCCAGTGGCTAATAGTTGATCAAGAGAGCAACTCACTAAGATACATGAAACTAACTGAGGGAATAACTTGTGCTTACATTGAAAGCATAGACACATTGGAGCAAGTTCGTTGCCAACTTCCAAGCTTTAAGCTTGAAAACATCAACTCGGGGAAGTTGGAAATTCCTGAGAGATTTAAACAAGAGCCCCTAGATTTGAAACCATTGCCCACCTGTCTGGAGTATATGACCCTTGAAATGGAAAACCAGTGATCATCAAAGCAAGACTTGTTCCCAAACAAAAAGAAAGACGGCTGAGAGTGATAAAAAAGTGGTCAAAGCCTTTGCCTAATCATACCTTGAGTTAACTGGAATAGATCCTAGGATATGCCAGCATAGGATTTACATGGATCCCTCCATGAAACCTCAAAAACAACTACAAAGGCGATTGAACCCAAAATTGAAGCAAATAGTAAAAGAAGAAATAGAATAACTTCTTAAGGCTAGGTTAATATATCCCATTGCTGATAGTGAATGGATTAGCCCTTTGGCGATCGTGCCTAAAAAGGGAGGCAAATGGAGGTTGTGTATAGATTTTAGGCTACTGAACATGGCAACATTCAAGGATCACTTTCTGTTGCCATTCGTTGACCAAGTCTTAGACACCATAGCAGGGCATCGCTATTATAGTTTTCTGGATAGTTATAGTGGATACAACCAAATACGGATAGCACCAGAAGATTAAGCTAAGACAATGTTTACTAGTCCTTGGGGAACGTTTGCATATAAGCAAATGCCATTTGGCTTGTGCAATGCTCCTACCACATTTCAACGCCTAGTTCTAAGCATATTCCAATAGCAGATAGGAAATAGACTGGAAGTCTTTGTGGACGAATTCTCCACTTATGGAAGAAGCTTTGATCAAGCCTTGGACCGATTAGATCAAGTGCTGAAAAGATGCATAGAAACCAACTTAAGGTTCAACTGGTAGAAAAGCCATCTGATGGTCCAAGAAGGCGTAGTACTTGGGCATAAGATTTCACATTTAGGAATAGAGGTAGACCCAGATAAACTTAGGGTCATCCAAGGAATCACCCGACAACTGAAAACTGTCAAAGACATTCAGTCATTCCTTGGAGACACTGGCTACTATAGTAGATTCATTGAGAACTTCTCCAAGATTACCAAACCATTGGTAGAACTAACGAAGAAGGATGCACCATTCGAATGGACCAAGGAATGTTAACGAGCATTCCAAAATCTGAAACAAAAGCTTGTGGAAACTCCCATTCTACAAGCCCCGAACTGGTCCAAACCATTCCATATAATGAATAACACATCCAATTATTCTTTGGAAGCCTTACTTACATAGTTAGATGACCAAAAATGTCCTTACTACATCCACTATGCAAGTAGGAGTATCGCCGGTGTAGAACTTAACTACATAACTACAGAAAAAGAATTAATGGTTGTAGTGTCTGCACTGGATAATTTTAGGCACTGTGTGTTAGGTTACAAAGTGTTCATCCATACAAATCATAGTGCAATCAGGTTCCTCATGAACAAGCCAATGGTTAACCCTCATATTATACAATGATTGGTAATCCTACAGGAGTTCGACCTAATGATGATCGATTGAAAGGGCACTGAGAACGTAGGTGTAGATCATTTATCTTGGTTACACTGGGACAGCAAGGAGGATGAATATGCCATATCTGATCATTTTCTTGATGAATCCCTCTTTGCCGGTGTAGTGAATAACCAACCGATGGAAACAAATTGGTATAGTAGCATTCTCACCTATCTCCTTTCCTAACAAACACCACAAGGTTTGGACTTTAGAAAGAAACAATAGTTTCTTCACAAAGCCAAGTACTTCATGGAGATCAACGAACAACTTTACAAAGTCTATCCTGATGGCTTGGTTGGATGGTGTGTGCCCAATGTGGACCAACTAAGAGTTCTCCAAGATGCTCATGAGGGCCCTTGTGGGGATCACTATGTAGGGAGACGAACGACTATTTAGATCCTTCTTGCAAGATATTACTGGCCAACATTATTTCGGGATGTCTATCAATTTGTCCAATCCTATGAGCACTGTCAACGTGATGGAGGAATGACTACTGGAATGGAGGGTTCACAACAATGGATTCAACCTTTAGAAACCTTCAACATTTGGGGAATAGACTTTATGGCATCCATTACACCAATGTCAAATGGAAAAGCTTACATCATTGTTGCTATAGACTATCTAATGAAATGGGATGAAGTAGCTTCTATTACAAACTGCACATCATCTACCGCTGCACGATTTGTGCAACAACAAGTCGTAAATAGGTTTGGTGTACCACGTGCACTTATCTCAGATAATGGAATACACTTCACGGGTGCAACCTTTCGGAAGTTGATGCAACGCTTAGGGGTTGAACATAAATTTACTACACCTTATCACCCCCAAGCTAATTGCCAAGCCGAGGTCACTAATCGGGAGATTACTAAAATATTAACAAGAAAAATTAGCAAATATAGGCGAAATTGGAGCATAAAACTGAATGATGCTCTTTGGGCATATCACTCCACTTGGAAACTCCCTATAGCCTATTCTCCCTATGAGTTAGTATATGGAAAACTTCCAAAGCTTCTAATTCAAACCGAGCTCTTTACACTATCCATGGTGTGTGACCTCCACCTTGACCTTGATCTAGAACAAAAACAAAGATTAGCAACTCTAAATGTGCTAGATGAAAATCAATTAGTTGCCTTGTCATCAAATGAGTTGTACAAGGCACATAACAAACAATGTCATGACTTAAAAATTTGAAAGGTTAAGTACCAACTAGGAGATAAGGTCTTTTACTGGAACCCCACACATGTGCCACAATGCACAAAATTTCAAACATTGTGGGAAGGGCCTTACATCATTCATACAAGCTTTTCTCAAGAGCCATGACCATATACAAACCTGAAAGCCCTGATAAGAGATTACTGGTCAATGTGCAACAAACCAAACCCTTCCATGAACTTAGAACAGCTGGTGCAAATAATACCTCTGAGAGAGGATGACCTCGCTCATTATTTCGAATCTCCTCCTTCCAACTTAGTCATGGGGGAGATGGCCACCTATGCTGATCAATCAAGGCCCCCAGTTCCTTTTTAAGTTTTTTTTTTACACATTTTTGTTTTACAAATTTCTTTAACTTCTCTTATTTTTTTTTGCAACATCATTCATACTTTTTTGTTTATTTGTGTGTTTATTTATTTTGTTAGGTTTGTCACCTAATAACTGCTCCTGAAGATGGTATGAACTGTATTCCATTTATTGCTAATGTTTGGTTTTTACCTTTGAGTTATAATATTGATACTAAGGTATGGTTCTTTTGATATAATAGGCAATGAGTCCACGTAATCCATGCAACCATGAATTTCTATGGTCTCTCCTAGCTTGGAACTATACAGTCCCTTTCTTAATAATAAAACTATCAACGAATTGGTGATTGGGCATTTCTCAAACTAAGGAAGGACTCAAGGACTGAAAAGGGTGTGACTTCAAGGGAACTTGATGCATTTGTGCTGGCCATTCTCTTAGGTACTTGGATATTTTCTTCTTGAGTTTCCTTACCATTCTGATGATTGCTCCATTATCGGGAAGCTTAGCCAATAAAAGTAATAAGTCTTTGCATGGTGTGGTTCTCACGCAAAAAAAAAAAAAAAAGAGGTGAAAAGTGAGAATTCAAAGCACACCCCTTAGATGAAATAATCATCTGGACTACAAGAACTGGTTATGGAACTAAACAAACGTGTTCCCTCTAACTAAGGCCCTTTCTCACTTCCTACTTTTTCCTTTCTCGTTTCGTCAGAATGGTGGTGACTGTTGGCAGAAGCATTCTCGTTACTCCAAGTGGATGGATTGGCCAAATGTATTAATGCGAAGTCACTGGATGTGGATTGTTTGAGGCTAGATTTGGAATGAGATCTACTAAGTCTCATTAACCATTAATACAAAAGGGGTTGTACATCACCTTGTTCTTGAGACGCCATTCCATTCTCTTCTTTCCATTCTTCTTTCTCCATTTTTCACCTCATTGTCGGTTGTATCAATAGTCTATATTTTGGTTGATGCATTGTTTTCTTTTTGGTAAACTCTTGTGGTTAAGACTTTACCTCTTATTTCCAAATGGCATTTCTAGAGCCTATGGACTCTTTGAATGCGGGATTGTCAGGGCATTAAGGGCATGAGCCTGCTTTGGGGAAGATCCACTGGCATTCCTATTTGGTCCATCCATTAATTTCTTTTCCTTAAACATTTTCAAAGTCAACATTTATTTTGTTCACTTCCATCCCTGACATCCATTTTGTTGGCTTTGTCGTTATTTCTTTTTCTCCATCTTTCTTATTCCTTATCTTTTTCCATTCTCTCACTACCCGAGGTTCGCTCTCAGTCATGGGGGTCCTGGTCCAATTTTTTCAATTTTCTCTAAACCCCTACACCTTGGGTAGTCACCAGTGTTATATCTCCAAAATCCGCATCAGCCATACCACAACTCAGCCAATGGACCTTTCACCAAAGTAAGGTATCCACTACATTGTGATTCATTTACCCTTTCTAATTTAAGCTTGTGTTGTGTATGCAGATGACAATTATACACCAATGGACTGGATTTGGAGGGAACACATGGAATGGATTGGTGCTAGAGTAGTTATGCAAGGAAAAATATTTATGGCGTGCTTATGGATGGACAACAAAAAGTGTAATCTTGGTGTTGGCAGAAATAGACTTCTTCTTTTCTCTCTCTCTTCTCTCTTCTCTCTCAACTACCAAATAAGGCTGGATGTCAAATGTGTATAGTGTTCACTCTTGTTGTCATGAACACTAATTTTGTCATGTGTTGTAATGATGATCTGTTCACATGTCACCCCATTCACCATTAGTGTCATTCAAGTCAATAATCCCATACCTTCCCAATATTTTGTAAGGAACTCGAGGACAAGTTTTCATTTAGTCATGGGGGTATGATGAGCCGCAATATCGTGTATCCACGATATTGCGTCTGCTCCCACGATATTACGGCCTACCAGAATGTCTATAAATAAGAGGCGACTTTCCCTATTTGCCAAGCTATAGCAGTTTTACCTTTCCAGAGTTAGAATAATTTCCATGTGCCCGTAGTAGGAGTCTTAAAGTGAACGGATCTTTATTCAAGAAAATTGTACCTGAGCACACATTTGTGTACAACAATAAAGACAAACTTTCTGATAAACCTTGCAACATGTGGACTAAGATAAATAGGAATTAATTATTGTTAAATGTTTAAATACTTTCCTAGATAATTAATCTCTCTCAACCCTTGACTCTCTTAGTTAATTGCACTTAGTATGACCACTTCGAGCACATGTGTAACACTTGGTAACCCAGTAACAGGTAGCATTTGGTAATCCCAGTAGCGTTGAACTGGTTCAGGGTGTGTGCGGCAAGTGGGAATGGATACTGGTGCTAGGACAATTAGAACTTAGTTAGTGAATAGTTAATGAAAGTTAGTCATTTAGTTCTCTTCACCTTTCCCTATTAGCATAGACATTAAAAAGATAAAAGATATAAAAATCATATACCTCACGCTTACTTAACCATACAACCATGAAAATACAAGTAAGTTTGGGAAGACAACGATTGATTAACCTTAAGTATTCCATTAAGGTGTATAAGCACTTAGTCCTTGGAGTTTGATCGGATCACGTGTGAGACACTCGTATTCGTATGGTTGAGTGTAGGGGTACCTCGCCACTCATCAGCAACAATGATATCATAGCATATGTTATGTTATTGTTGATACAATATCTCAAGATGTGTGTAGTTCTATAAACACAACACTTGGGCACATAATCCAAAGAATGTTTCATTCCATAGTAACTAGACTCTTTCAATTTGTTTTGTAAGTTAGCAATAGAAGTGTATGTCTATAGTGTGATGTTGAGCAATTGTACAGTGTCTTTATTCGAGTGAATTGTACTTGGACATAGTTCATGATCAACAATAAATATCGAGATTACTTTCATCATTGCAACATCCACTTAGTTTTTCTTCTATTTACTTAGAATAATTTTCTTGCTTTCTTAGTTAATCATTTACATTTCAAGCACTTTATTTTTCATATCATTAGTAAGCGGCATGGATATGACTAGTTTCAAATGCAAAGTGTAGTTATTTGGTAATCTAGTAGTGATGTTGCTTGACTCACTCAATAGTAATACTACTTGGTAATTCCAATAATGACTACATGAGTCCTAGGCATGTATGGTAGGCCAGGACCAGATATCCATCACATTAGGATAAGTTAGATTTATGCATTCTTAGTTAACTAGATTTAGAATTTCATCTAATCATGTTTACCTTTAGGAGCACTAAGGACCTTACAACATCAGTTATTATGTACCTCATAGTGAGCTGAACCATACACTTAGATTTCACTAGCTCAACGTGGGAAGACAACAATCTTGAGCTTAAACCAATTGTTAGCATATTAACATTGCCTCATCCATAGATTATGATTGGGTCATGCGTGAACACTTGTGACTTGTATGGTTGGGTGTTGGATTACTCCACCTCTCATCAACTTTGATTTTGATTTGTGTTGCATATGCCAAGAATTCTCTCATCGATTCTAATCAGGTAACAAGTGCATAGGTTTTAGTATAATTTATATCTGCTTCATGCACATAACCTTTCATAACCAACTGAGCTTTATATTTATTAATTGTATTATCAACATTATAGTTTGTCCTAAAAATCCATTTAATACAAATGTTATTTTTTATAAAGCTAATTTGACTAACATTGAGGTTTTATTCTTTTCAATTTGTCTAATATTTGCCTACATAGCTTTAATCCAATGATCATGTTGAGTTTCATCTTTATATTTTACTAGATCTAAAACTGCACTTAAAGATAGATTTTTGAAGTCATTAGTATCAACTATTTGTTCATGTAACTAACTTATAGTAGTTATACCTGTATTTAAATAACCAATAACATTTCTTGAATCTAGCTATTGTCTTAGTCTTACTTGTGATGAATATTGAAATTATTATTCATCTTTCTCACTGGATATATCTTCTATCTCTTCATCTTACATTACCTCTTCATCATCATTGGAATCTTCACTGTCGCATTTTATATTTGGACTTCCCACCTTTTCTTGTTCTATAAACTACACATCATAACTTTATGTAATCTTTCATGTGATTAGATTAAAATCTATGTGCCTTGTAATTGAATAATCCATGAAGATACACTGAGTGAACTTTTCATTCCATTTCTCACTTCCTAGCCTTATATTTTGGACAAAAAACTTACAAGCAAAAACTCTTAAATGAAAAAGATTAAGTATTTTGCTATACCATTTTTCATATGGAGTATAGTCCAACAAATTCTTGGTTACCATTCTATTTTAAAAATGATTTTTTGTGCTAAGTGCCTCTACGCAAAATTTCTTTTCTAAGACAACATCATGAAGCATGGTTCTTACAGTATCTATGAATGTTCTATTCTTCTTGTAGCGATCGAAAACATTGGTGGTTGGAACACCAAGGGGTCACTAGGCGTACAACCTAAGCCTGGATCCATGCGAGGGCTATGCTGGAGTAAACGGAATTGGGGTGCCCTAAACGGTTTGGTCGATCAAATTGGGACTTAATCGGTGTACAACAACCTTTCATAAACGTTTGATTTAAAGATGTTACATGCAAGTTATGCGATGAGAGAAAAACATAAATCGATTGAGAATAATGCAAAATATGAAAATAACAAAATGAAATGAAGCAGGCTTGGGTGAGAAAGTGCACCACCCCAAGATCAGGGGATCTGATCTTTGCTTGGCTGAAGGTGTACAGTTGATGCACAGTGTGGATAGGCATAGCTTACAATGAAGTGGTATGATCACAACTCCTTGGATTTCTATCAACAATTTGCTAACAGGAACCTTATGCTTGCCAATCTCTTTGCCAAAGCTAAGTAGCAGAGAGCCAAAATGTGAAACTACTCAATGCCAACCTTTGAAGCCAACTGCCAGAAAGGTGCTTCTCAAAGCCAACAATGCAAAAAAAGCCAACCACGCTCAAAAAAGCCAACTCCTTAAATGTTGTTTGCTAGGGTATTTATAGAATTGGATAAGGGAGAGAAACGTGGTTTAGATGCCATGTGTCCTAGGTCCCATAGAGTGCAATCGTGATTGTGCTATGCTACTGTGTAATGGTGGATGTGAACTTGCTTCGCTATGACCATACTGCTCAAGCTGCATGTGCCAGAGTCTAGTGAACTATCATGTTTGTTACAAGAAATTCCAATAGTGAATGCAAAGTGGAGCCTGTGCTCCAAGACTACATCTTTCCTGCTCCTGTGGTTAGGGTCAAGTGTAGGGACAACTTTGGAGACAGTCAGGGGGGTACAAAACAAAGCAAATTTGCTGATCTTGTCCGTTGAAGAGATGTCGAGATGAGAGCAACCATTGCCAACAAGTTCTAGAGCTAACCGAAGATGTCTTGGGACTCCCATGCAAGTGTTATGCTATTTACGCTACCCAGCGTATTGGCATAGTGTCAACACCCACATGCTACGTTGTGTGCTACACTACGTAGCGTAGCCGTTAGTCTTGAAATAAATCTTACCTAAAAGACAAGAATACCTATTTGAGGTTGGGATAGGCAAGCAACTACAACCTTGTATTTCATGCTTAAAGGTCTTGGGACTTGTTGAGTTCATCCTTGAGACACTTTGGTACTTTGTGTCCTTGCTACGCTGTGCAGCATAGCACAGTGTAGCAGCCAATGTGACATGAATTCCTTGTTTGATCTGTAATGCTTTGTCAAGAAACTTTGCTTGGGGCCTGAGGGCGAAGTGGGATAGGCAGTCTTGAAGGCCGAAGTGTAGCCAAGTGCAATCCTCTTGTTGGAACCACTTGGTAGAGGGCCTTTGTGCGTTCTGTCCTTGCTACGCTGCGTAGCATAGCACCCAGTTTAGCTTGAATTCTAACTTACTTTGCAAACATTTTATCATAGAATATCAGTCATATCTTGGCATGTCAATAGAGAAAAAATGTTTTACGGTTGAAGCATGGGCAAATGTGCTTACTTCATCAGAGTCATCTAAGTAGGAGTATCGTCAAAGTGCATCCCTGCTACATTTTGCTACACTACATAGCATAGCACAACGTAGCACTTAAGTGAAGAGGATTTTTGACAAAATTTGCCACATTTTTGTTGTGTCACATTTCTCATGCATCAAGGATGAGCTGGGGCAGATGCCTTAGAGGACTGAGTCATTGTCAATGTGCATCTTGGGTGCTTAATCAATCTTCCCAAGGCCTACTACACTATGCAGCATAACGTAGCATAGTAGGTTTTGCAATTAGAAAACTTGCTGAATTGTTTTGCCCATCCTAAATGCTTTTGGTAGCTCCTAGCATGGTCCCTGGGTAGACCATCAGCTAGGTAGGCTAGAGCGTGTAACAAACCTGTTAGTCCAGGAGATAGAAAATTTGCTAGACTGTACGGTCTACCCTTGGTGTCTCTTTCATGCAAATTGGCCTTGTGGCTAGGTGCCATGTTAACTATGTTGCAGAGGTTGACAGGCAAGCTCGGAAGTAACATTGCAAGCATTAGGACTTCTGGGGTGCCATGTCGTCTGCATGGTCCATCATGACATCATGCTTGCAGAGATCTTTGCCCAAATTTTGAGACTACTAAATCGTGAGAGTTCCAAAATTTATGGTGTTTCAATGGCCCCTCTTTGTTGACGTCTAGAGGATCTACCTGAGAGACATCAACAAAGAATACGAAACACCATGAAGAACAAGACAACAACACCACTTTTCAGTGCCTGCTTGGACCACGCTTTGCTACACTTGAAAGTACTGTGACGTAAGGGGGAAAGGGATGGAGTTGAGGAAACAGGTTTGGGGAAGAAATGAATGTAAGGTGTAATGCTTTGAAAAAATGTTGCCATAGCATGATCCCTTGTTGGAGTGCTTATGAGGGAGTCAACACACATGGGTGTATTTCTTTGTTGGCCTTTGACCTCTCGTCAAAGTGCTTAGAGATGGTCAATTTACGGCCAAAGTGATTGTTAAGTAGCATGTTGTGCCATTTGTTTTAGGCACCTCATTTTTTTTGAGCTTTTATAGCTCTTTTGCATTTTTTGTGGTTTTCCTTTGTTGTACACCCACGTTTACTTGCAAAAAACCTTGTTGTTATTGCAGGACAGGTGTTTCCTCCCTAGGATGAGCTGTGTTACATCTATGTGGGGCTTTGACTTACCTACAAAGGCTTTCCATGGGACATGTTGCATTATGTCTACATGGACTTGGAAGTTGGGCATGTGAAAGGGCTTTGTGCATTAGAAAAGCTTGTAAAAAGCATACAAAAATTTGCAAGTATAAGGAATGGAGGCTAAACTGGTTGAAAGGGGGAGTAGGGTGTGTACTTCCAAGTAGCTAGGCTAATCATAGTGATCACTTTGGAAAAATGTAGTGTCTTACTCTCATGGTGAAGTGCATCCTTGAACGATGCCATCTTAGCTTGTATCCTACAAACATAATAGAGAGAAAAATAGAAAAAACAACCATGAAGTGAAGTGAGAGCAAAGTCCTGCTTGCTTTGGACATTGACAGAGTGGCAAGTGTTGTCACTAAAGTGTGCAATGTCGAAAGCAGGAAGGCTAGCACAAATTCTGGAAATGGCAAGCTAGAAAGGTTGGCATTGAAGAGACTAGGAGCAGTGGTGATGCAGGCACTCACGATTCCTTACCCAAGGCAAACATCATGCAGTTTAGCTGAAAAGGGAAAGCCCTAATAGCTAAACGCCATTTGGACTTGGACAATGGCAAGGGCTAGAGGATGGCAACCTTGTGGCTGGGCCACAATAATGCTGAGACTTTAGTAGCAAGTGCTGATAGTAAGAGATACTGCTAGGATGAGTGGTTGTGGTAGCGGTAGCTCTAGAAGGTCAGCAAGATGTTGAAACACCGTAGAAATTTTGAATCGGCCTCAGGCGAAGATTCAAAATTTGGGTGAAGGTTCGAGATAGAAATCCAGAAGACAGGGCAGGGCAAAGAGGCGTGTAGTATCAAGTCTCCAAGTTCCTTACAAATTTCAATCTTACTATGTTTTCTTTCTTTACGCTACAGTACGCAACATAGCGTAGTGTCACTCAGCGTAACTCTGTTTAACGTAGCTTGATAGCAGAAAGTAACTTACTTCAGCAATTTTGACGAAGTTTAAAGTTTAAGACTTGTCACATATTCTGCTAAGTCTTTTGTTCAAGACCTGGTTTACACTCTGTTACGCAGAGCAGCGTAACGAGCTTCAAGAAAAGCAAAGTCAGAGTCAAAGGAATCATAGCAGATTGATCTCTTCTTTTTTTGCAGATTGGTTGTTTTACGCTCATTATGCTACACAGCGTTGACAAGCGTAATTTATTTTAAAGTTGATCATTTTTACGCTCTATTACGCTTTGCGACGTGAGTGAGCGAAAAACAAATTGAATCAACTACTTCCATGCTTTATTACGCTCTACCACGCAACGAAGCGTAAACAAGTGTAATACAGCGTAAAGCCGGCTAAAGCAGTACCAGATATGCATCCGCCATCCACATGCACAATACGCTGATGAGCGTATTGTGCGTAATCATGAAGCAGCTTTAGCGGAAGTGGTCGACAGTGTACTTTGCTCCTCTTCCCAAAAACGTGATGCAACGTGACCAATTTCAACATAAATTTTACCAAGTCAACGGTATTTTGAAGGTTTGGGACACATGTCATTAGGGCCATCCCTTCTCTACATGTTGTCGAACTTATAAATACTCCAGTTGGTGAAGAAACAAAGGGATCAACATCTTCAACTTTTGGAAGCATCATCTTTTAGCAGAGATAGAGACATTTGCTTGAGCATTGGCAGTAGGAGCGATCAGTCCTTTGGCAAAAATATAGCTCTCTCCATTGGCGATCATCGGCAGTTTTGAGCAGAGACTACCCAAGGCAAAAAGAGGTGATCAAAGATCGAAAGATCATCTGGTGCGGTTTGCAACATTTATTGATCAGAAACAGTTGATTGATAGACGTCAGAGCTTGACCTTCCTTGCATCCCATCTCTGGCTTACGAGGTAGATCGAACCCCATTCTGTACTCCTTACTGAACAGTTTTCTTGTTATTTTTGTGTAGGCTTTGCACAAGATAAGCAGAGCTTTTCCATTGGAACTTTGTATACAATATACTCAGTTTTCGGGTCAAAGTATAGATCTTGGAATTGTGCATTTTTCTTAAATCCGATCCTTCTTGTCGTGTTGACATTGTCGTTATTCCGATTTATCTACATCGTTTTTTTCTCCTTTTGTGATTCATCGAATCAGATTGTTCCACGGAATATCTATAATATTCATCGATTTACTGATTGAGTAAGTCCCTGTCTAATCGACAAGACCGTTCAGGGCACCGCGGATTCGTTTCCTCTAGCACAGCCCTCACGTGGATCCATGGTTAAGACTGTGTAGATGGATCTTTGTTTGGTATTTTCCAGCTACCGACATTTTCCGTCGTTACAGTTTTCTGGTGCTAGAAGGAGGGCCTAGGCTCCGATTCGTATTTTTTTTACCGGTAGCCCTATAAGCGATCTATACCCATGTCTCTAAAAATGTAAACGTAATACCTCTAGGGAAGTTTACGAAAAATCGTGTGGTGTAGATCGGTCACAGTAACGATTCCTTTGGAATCCTACAGGGTAAAAAGCCTAAACACGATCTTCTTTGTCTCTCACCTTTTAGATCCAGTCACTTATTGTCATTAATCTATCTGACCAATGGATTCTACATACGCAACCACAGCTGCCATGACCACAACTGATTCGGGTGCCATATCTGTGAATCCTATCGCCGTCACTGGGCCAACTTCTAGTGTTATAGGACCTCAGGGACCATCCTGCTATTCGTTAAGATTACAGGGCAAAGATCCTTTATTCACCGTCGTGATGCCTGAAGAATATAATTTTATTTGCGTCAAGATCCAAGAAAAGCTTGCTCTCAGCCGAGCCGAGATCGAAGTAAAACAAAATTTTGAGCTGGTCCATAGAGGGGGTAAAGATTTCACCCCTACTGCTTATGACATTATCCCTCTAACTGAACATTACCATGAAATCCTGACCCAACTGGTTATGGCTAGGAGTCAGGCTACACGGTCCATGCTAGAACCTCAGAATGGGGAGGAGGAGGAAGATGAACTCGCAGCCCAGTCTGAACATTCGTATCATACTCTTAGTCCCCATACGTACATAAATCCCTTGTTTCCTCTCACAGGAGAGGTCGTCCACCTTAATCCAGCCATGACCACTCAAGCCCACATTCCTGTCATCCTGCAGGCCACTACGTAATCATCAATTCTGCAGGTGCAAATACCATCCCAAAACAACATGGGAGCAGTCTCATCACCACGTGTAATCAGTATTCCGTCGGTGGTACTTGCGTCCACCGCACCCTATTACATTCCCCAAGTGCAACCTCATGCCATGCCTACAACCTGCCTGGCATAAAATCCGGTGCAAACCTTTTCGTTGCTGCCCCCTGCAAGGCAACCCACTGTTCAATCACCGCAATCCATTCAACAAGCCACGGCTGGTCAGTGGATCCCACCCATCTGACATAATCAATCTACGTTATACGGTGTGCAACCCTTAGCCGCACCTACCACCCATGTCCCACAAATAAACCCACAATACCCTTACAATCTCCATACTACGCACCCGGCGACAGCCAATCCCTCTACTCAGCCTAGTGGGTGGTGGTTTCCATAGGCAGCTTCGTCTGCAGGGATAGTCCCTGCTGCACCACGTATCAGCCAAGCCATCACTACGTTCCCATTGCCTGGCATAGCTCTTCTTGTCCAACCCCCGGCTTCTCCTGCGTAGACTTCTTCATCACCAAGTCTGGACCAAGCCTTTTTACTTATTCAGACCCTTACTGAGGAAGTCAAATGCCTTAAAGCTGCTAGCTCTGATACCATACAAATCATGGATTTCTATCAGGATGATCCCATCAGTCTAGCAGTTCCTATGCTGTCGTTGCCCCCAGGGATGTCTCTACCTCATTTTACCAAATATAATGGGGAAGGTGATCCCAATGCCCACCTGGTCACCTTTAGGTCTAAATCCTTGCTGTTACAACAGTGGCCACATACTATTATACGTGTCTTTGCAATGTCTTTGGCAGGTAAGGCTTTGGACTGGTATCAAGCCCTCCCTCGTTCTTCCATCTCAACCTTGGAAGAACTTCTGACACAATTTATGACTCTTTTTAAGTATAATTTAAAATCGGAGGTCACATTAGATCAACTCATCGAGGTGAAACAAGACCCACTCGAGCTAGTCCAAAAGTTTATACAACGATGGAGTGCCACTCTGAATGAAATCCTTGAGCCTATTGCAGAGGCCCACTTGTTGGCTATCTTCAAAGGAGCGGTTAATGACTTCATCAAGTCTAAGCTATATTACCTTGCCCCTAGCTCCTTGAGTTAGGCATTTGCTCAAACTAAGAGCATCCAGGATGCTGCAGAGGCTAGCAAAGACACGGCATATGTAGCCTATAAAAACGCTAACAACAAGGGTAAGGAAAAAGGTAAAGAAACAACAATGACGGTAGCTGCGCTGGCTGAAGGTGCTAAAAATAAGAACAAGAAGGCACCCGCGACGTCCCCTGAGACCACAGCTAGTGCAAGCAGCACCAACTAAGACACACCTGCCCTTGAAAAGCCCCCCAGCCAAAGCCAAACTTTGAGTGTAAAGATCGTTCAAAGTATACAGCCCTACCTGTAAAACATTTGGAACTGTTGAAACAATTGTTAGGGGCAGGATACATTCAGAATAAGAAGGTAT
>MNCI01032569.1:19253-36857 GCA_015680685.1 Gnetum montanum | reverse complement strand
TTTCAACATAATACTGTACAAACAAAAATAAACACATTATCATCTAGATTCTGATTCCATGCTTAAACTATAGAAAATTTACAAATTACGCTCTAGCTATACAGCCGAAATCACCTAAACCCTTGTAACAGTACAAGGTTTGTCCCTGATAGCAGTGATAGATGCAATATTATTGTATAAACCCTCATTTTAACGTGAGGTCCATAGCCTAAAACTCTAATTCACGTAGAATGACGCAAAAAGAATAAACACCGCAAAGAAGCAGCATATCACATAAAGTAACACAAATAAGCCAGGGATGGTCCACCAATTCAGGGGAGTGACATCCCTCACTTCAACTAAAGCCTATGAACCACGCTGTAAGCTCCCTTGTACTTCATCTATCTTTGCCAATTTCGCGTTCTTCCCTCTTACTTTCGGTGCCATTGTTGCAGTCTTCACACCTTCACGCCTTCACAAATAATGCGTTGCAATCTTTTGCTCTTTCTCCTTCTCTCTGTGATAGCTGAGAATTCAAGTTCGTGATAGCCAACAGCCTGTTTTCAAAAAGAACTGCCTACTTATATGTAAAATTAACCAACTTGATGCCCGATTTTAGCAAGACTTGCCCAAATGCTAGTGTCAGTATGACCTGGAAATCGAAAATCAAGCCATTAATTGCGATAGATATCGCATGCATTATGGTCCAAAACGACCCTAAACTACTGCATCTTATCTCCTTGTAATCAGGTCGCATTAATTACAGGTTGTTCTTGATGTTCAAAATTTAGTTAGCTTCTCACACTTAGAGATGTCACATCACATCCTTTTTCTTTTAGACTAAACCAAGCGTTATTCGTTAAATATTTATAACATCCAACTTAGCACTTTTCTAATTACTTTTATACTTGATGATTTTGCAGGAAAATTGACAAATGGACGAAACTTTATCTGTGCTCCTAGTTTTAATAGGTCCATATGGGAGAGTAGTTAGATAATTTGATTTTACACTAGTAGAAACTAACCCTTTCCTCGATGACATAACCATAGCCACATCGGAAACGTCTCCAGAATGGCCAGAATAATCGACACGCATGCTAGACCTGGAGGCTAGAGACATAACTAAAGACCCCCTCAGCGAGGTTTCTGTCGTTACGCATAAAGGTGAGTCCAAAACTCTTAAGGTTAGTTCCCTACTAGACCAGAAAACGCATGACACTATAAAACAGGTCCTCTAGGACAACGTCACAGTATTTGCATGGTCATATGAAGATATGTCGGGACTAGATCCAAGGTTAATTCAACATAACATAATCTTAGACCCGCATATCAAAGTGATTAAGCAAAAAGCACGAAAAATCAAACCAGAGATCGTGCTAGTAGTGCGTGATGAGATCACAAAACTGTATCAGGTTGGTTTCATCCATGCAGTCGATTACTCGGATTGGGTATCTAACATTGTAGTAGTCCCAAAGAAGACTGAAAGTATATGCATCTGTATAGACTTCTGAGATTTAAACAAAGCCACAATCAAGGACAAATTTCCACTACCGAGTATTGACCAACTAGTCGATACAACAGCTGGGCATGTGCTTCTATCCTTCATGGATGGCTTTTCAGGCTATAATCAGATTCGCATCAACCCAGAACATCAATCGACCACAACATTCATGATGCCTTGGGGCACCTTTTGCTATACCATGATGCCTTTTGGCTTGAAAAATGTCGGAGCGACGTATCAACGGGCTATGACATACATCTTTAGTGATTACGTCCTAGGAAGACTGAATGATTATGTTGATGATATAGTTGTTAAGTCTATGAAATCAGAAGATCATTCAGAGGACCTAGAGTTAGTACTTAAAAGATGCTCCAAATATGACCTCCGGCTCAACCCAAAGAAGTGCGTATTCGGAGTCAAAACTGGATGCATGCTGGGGTTTGTGGTGTCAAAAACCAGCATAAGAGTAGACCCTGATAAAGTCAAAGCCATTGTCGAGTTAACGCCTCCCACAGATCTCAAGCAATTACACGGGTTACAAGGAAAATTACAGTTTATCAGGCAGTTCATCTCGAGATTAACAGATAAACTACACCCTATGCAGCATCTTCTTAAGAAAGGTGTTAATTTCGAGTGGACAGACGATTGCCAGCGTGCGTTTGACAGCCTAAAATAGGAACTTCAATGCTTACCAATGGTATTCCCGCCACAAAGGGATCAGCCGTTCTACATTTACCTTGCGACCTCAGACATAGCCTTAGCCGCATTACTCTGTCAGAAGAGAAGCGATGGGTTAGAAGTACCCATCTACTACTTGAGTCATGCCCTATGTGTGTACGAAATGAGGTAAAATGAAGTAGAGTGTAATTTCCTAGCGTTAGTGTTTACGCTAAAGAAATGTAGGCACTATCTCTTCTGTAGTCAGGTCAACATTATCTATAAAAATAACATCCTTAGGGCCATTACTCATAATCTATACGAAAGTAGTAAAATAGCTTGATGGAAAGCTATCACGGTAGAATTCAATCTGCATTACATAGGTCAATCTTCTACGAAAGGCCAAACGATAGCTAACCAATTAATAACATCACCTATTGACAGTCAGGCAACCATAGAGCCTGATTTTCCAGATGAACATGTACATAGTTTAAGCCCTGTATTAACAGGCCCTGAAGCAACGTTATATTTCAACGGAGCTTCAACTGTTAGAGGTGGTAGCGCCGCCACAGTTATTACACTATCACCTAAGGATGTGCATGCGCTTGACCTTTCCCTGTACGAACAATGTAGCAGAGTACGAGGGACTCCTCAGGGGATTATTAACTACTAGAGAAGTTGATGTTCGACACCTGGCAATTAGGGGTGATTCGATGCTTGTTGTAAATCAAATCACAGGAGTGTACGCCTGCAAGGCTGCACATTTACAGCCCTACTGTGATAGGCTAAAGATCTTCTGAAGCGGTTCACAACCATCGATGCCTAGCACGTGCCACGCAATGATAACACACTGGCCGATACACTGGCTACATTAGCCTTGAACGTGTCGTCGCACCTATTCGACACCTGTCCCGCATTAATAACAGATTATACTAGTCCTATCATTCAGGTGGCGTAAATATCTTCACTGCTCGAGGATAGAATGCTAGAGTGGTACGACCACATTAAAACTTACCTCTTGCATGGCGAACCACCACACGAGTTAACATGCGCACAGAAAGACACTTTTCACAAATGAGCTAGGCAATACATCATCATAGGAGACAGAACCCTCTGTAGACGCTCTTTTGATGGAGTACTGCTTACTTGTGTCAACAAAGACTAGGCACAACACATAGTAGGCGAAGTTCATGAGGGATTATGCGGGGGACACGTAGCACCATGAGCTATGACCTCTAAAATCCATCGCTTAGGGTATTATTGGCCATACATGGAAAAAGATTATCTTACAAAGGTCAAAACATGCGACACGTGTCAATGTTACGCGAACCTTATACACATGTCGCCTACAGAACTACATACAACCCAGATCACATGGCCCTTTCAACGCTGGGGCTTAGACATCATAGGGCCCATCACACCAAAGTCTTCCGCAAGGCATAGCTTCATCATCACAGCTACTAAGTACTTCACGAAGTGGGTGGAAGCTATCCCTTTACGGAAGATTACATCTCAATAGGTCTGTCATTTCATCTTGGACAACATTGTAACCAGATTTGGCCTTCCGATGACTATAGTGACCGACAATGGGCCACGGTTTAGTAGTCTGGAAACCAAATCCTTTTGTGACAATCTTGGCATCAAACAATCTTTTTCCTCTCCCTACTACCCATAAGTGAACGGTCAAGCTGAGGCGACAAACAAGGTCATTATCAACTTACTCAAAAAAATGCTCGACAGCAAAAAAAGACAGTGGCATGAAAAGATCCTCTATGTGCTATGGACGTATCGTACCACATGCAGAACAGCTACAGACAGTACACCCTATAGCCTAGTCTATGGATCTGAGGTGGTGGTGCCCCTCGAATTACAGGTTCCTTCTCTACGAATGGTCCTCTCCACGATTATAAATGAGGCTCAACACACCGAGTCTCGGATCATGGATTTGGATTCAGTAGAGGAGAAGCGAATACAGACGCTTAATACCATCGAAAAGTATCAAGATAAGCAGAGGCAGAAGCACCGTCATAATTTTCAACAACATCCTATCAAGAAGGGAGATTTGGTTCTCAAGGCTGTTCGCGAACCAGTAGGCAAGTTCTCTGCAAACTGGGAGGGCCCTTTCTTGGTAGTTGATGTATATGGCAATGGCGCATTCAAGCTAGCAGATATCAACGGCAACGAGTTACCAAATCCTGTAAATCATATATATCTGAAGCGGTACTACATTTAAGTGCATATCCAGTGTTAACATCAGGCATGGCAACGATCGTCCGCTACGACGCTAAACTGGCAACAATCATCCTCTACAACACTAAATTGGCAACAATCGTCCGCTATGATGCTAAACTAGCAACAATCGTCCGCTATGATGCTAAACTAGCAACAATCGTCCACTAGGACGTTAAACTGTCACTCTCCTCACGCATCTGCCACGATGCTAAACTGGCACTGATCGTCCGCTATGACGTAAAACTAGCACTACTTGCACGCATCCGCCACAACGCTAAATTGACGACAATCGTCCACCACGACGTAAAACTATCAAGTTGTAACTATCTGCTACGACGTAAAACTAGCAGTGCTGTACAGGTCTACTAAGACGTGAAACTAGCATTTTTTGCACGTGTCCGCCATGATGCTAAAATGGCGTCAGCTGTCCGCCATGACATAAAACTGGCACAGGTAAGTAGCCAACTGCTAAGACATGAAACCAGCATAGATTTGTCCTTGGGTTACGACATGAAACTGGCATCCACAACACGGTTTGCTGAGACCATAAATCAGCTCTACCATCATTCGCTACGACGTAAAACTAGCATTTCTCGGTCCGCCCAGACTTTAAACTGGGACCATGGTCTGCTGAGACTTAAAATCAATGACGACAGTCTACCAGGACTTAAAACTAGGACTTACAGGCTGCCATCATGCAAATCAAGCGAGCATAATCATCTCTGTGCAGCTGCAAAATAAATGGGATGGGGTACTAGGACAGTCCCAGCGTCGCTACCTTAATGGCATTCTGCTGATTCCTCGGATGTGATAAAAGGCATACTATTGACCCCTCAGAGATGATGTCACTACACCCATTTCAGTGGTGGCACCTCTAAGAGGTTAGTTTCGCCGTCCGGAGCCCCAAAGGAGTTCTCATCAGCTTCAACTTTGGGGATCTCTGCTCATCATCACTATCAGGCTCTGGCTTCATAGATTCACCTAGCTGGTTCCTTGCATAACCAGTCGGGTGCGATGAGTCTGATAATCTTTACCGGCGATATGCTAGGTCGAGCGTCAATGGTGAAGACCCTAGCCTCGTGCTACAGTTCTTCCTTCGCAGCCCACTCACTCTGTTTCGTCCCAAATGGTACTTGTTTCAACAACCTCTCCGGTAATTCAACCAAGCAATGGTGCCCTCTATTTCCTTCTTTGGTAATAGGTTACTTGTTGCAAAGATGTCATTTAAAGGTGAGTTCATCTAACCAATGAAATACAGACAGTGTTTTGAGATGGTCGCCTAGGTTAGCCTGTCCGCTCAGGAGTGCATCCCTATTTTTCTCATAATCCTACCTCTAAATCTTACTTCCCTTCATCTCCACCATCTGCTTCCCTTACGCAAAATGTACATACACAGCACATGCTTTCTGCATCTGCATTACAATCAAGTCCATAAACTGGCGTAATGCAACTCACCTAGTGGACGCCAAAAAAAATGTGGGTCAGTAAAATGGATGAAACGCAACTCGTCCATGCCTTGCAGACGTAACACAATTCGTCTATGCAAGCCCCTTCATCTACAAAATGACAGAATAACTCCATGCAAACGTAATCGCAGAAGAAAGCCTAAGTGCTTATGCGTGAAAGAAAACTATATTCACACATTTGCGCCTTTCCTGAACCTCATTTGAGTTTTCCCCGAACCTCACTTGCGTCTTCCCTAAACCTTTTTCCTCTTCCCTCTGTAAAAATTCCTTCCCATACCCTTCTATCCTCTATTTCCCTCATTTCTGCACTTCTGCTTTGACAGGGCGACACTTGAGTAACCATTGATGAACGCTGTTAGTACTTTTACCAATCCAGTGTTTCGTATTCTTTGTCAACGTCTTTCAGGCAAGCCCTCTAAACGTCAACAAAGAGGGGCCATTGAAACACCGTAGAAATTATGAATCGGCCTCAGGCGAAGATTCACAATTCGGGAAAAGGTTCGAGACAGAAATCCAGAAGACAGAGCAGGGCAAAGAGGCGCACAGTATCAAGTCTCCAAGTTCCTTACAGATTTCAATCTTACTGTGTTTTCTTTCTTTACGGTACAGTACGCAACATAGCGTAGTGTCGCTCAGCGTAACTCTGTTTAACATAGCCCGACAGCAGAAAGTAACTTACTTCAGCAATTTTGATGCAGTTTAAAGTTTAAGACTTGTCGCATATTCTGCTAAGTCTTTTGTTCAAGACCAAGTTTACACTTCGTTACGTAGAGCAGCGTAACAAGCTTCAAGAAAAGAAAAGTCAGAGTCAAAGGAAGCGTGGTAGATTGATCTCCTTTTTTTTGCAGATTGGTTGCTTTACACTCATTACGCTACACAGCGTTGACAAGCGTAATTTATTGTAAAGTTGATCATTTTTAAGCTCTATTACGCTTTACAGCGTGAGTGAGCGTAAAACAGCTTGAATCAACTACTTCCATGCTTTATTACGCTCTGCCACGCAACGAAGCGTAAAAAAATATAATACAGCGTAAAGCTAGCTAAAGCAGTACCAGATATGCATCCGTTATCCACACACACAATACGCTGATGAGCGTATTGTGCGTAATCACGAAGCACCTTTAGCAGAAGTGGTCGACAGCGTACTTTGCTCCTCTTCCCAAAAACGTGATGCAACGTGATCAATTTCAACATAAAGTTTACCAAGTCAATGGTATTTTGAAGGTTCGGGACACATGTCATCAGGGCCATCCCTTCTCCACATGTTGTTGAACTTATAAATACTCTAGTTGGTGAAGAAATAAAGGGATCGACATCTTCAACTTTTGGCAGCATCATCTTTTAGCAGAGATAGAGACATTTGCTTGAGCATTGGCAGTAGGAGCGATTAGTCCTTTGGCGAAAATACAGCTCTCTCCATTGGTGATCATCGACAGTTTTGAGCAGAGACTACCTAAGGCAAAAAGAGGTGATCAGAGATTGAAAGATCATCTGGTGCGGTTTGCAAGGTTTATTGATCAAAAATAGTTGATCGATAGACGTCAGGGCTTGACCTTCCTTGCATCCCATCTTTGGCTTACGAGGTAGATCGAACCCCATTCTGTACTCCTTGTTGAATAGTTTTCTTGTTATTTTTGTGTAGGCTTCGCACAAGATAAGCGGAGCATTTCCATTGGAACTTTGTATACAATATACTCAGTTTTCGAGTCAAAGTATAGATCTTGGAATTGCGCATTTTCTTAAATCCGATCCTCCTTGTCGTGTTGACGTTGTCATTATTCCGATTTATCTACATCATTTTCTTCTCCTTTTGCGATTCATCGAATTAGATTGTTCCATGGAATATCTATAATATTCGTCGATTTACTGATTAAGTAAGTCCCTGTCTGATCGACAAGACCATTCAGGGCACCGTAGATTCGTTTTCTCCAGCACGGTCCTCACGCGGATCCATGGTTAAGACTATGTACACAGATTTTTGTTTGGTATTTTCCAGCTACCAACATTTTCCATCATTACATATGTCAAATGACATTTCCAAAAGATAAGAAAAATGCTAGGGACGGTGACACTACATGTGGTCTATAGGGTTTTTCCTTAGCAACATGAACCACATTCTAAAACTACAACGTCTCATCCCATGTTGTTTAGGAGTTTTAAAGTGTGCACGCTCACTTGTTCACAAGAGTCATGTGTGCGCTGGGAAGTGTTACATTATGAACCCAGTTTAAAGTCTTGGTAGACTATCAGATGTGCTAGTTTAAGGTCCCAGTAGACCGTAATGTGCTAGTTTAATGTCCTAGTAGACTGCTATGCTAGTTTAACATTGTAGTGGATGGTTGAAGGGCTAGTTTAAGGTCATAGTGGACCATGTTGTGGGTGCCATTTTTACGTCACAGCCCAAGGATGTGTTGTGCTAGTTTAACATCATGGCGGATGTGCTATGCCAGTTTATAGTCATAGCAGACTATTTGTGCCAGTTTTACATCATAGCGGACATGCTTTGCCAATTTTACATCATAGCAGATGATTTTCTTACCTTGCTTTGTATCTGATGTAATCCTTTGCGTTAGATGTAGTATGGCTTGAGTTACAAGTGGTTAACAGGATTTGCAAACTCGTTGCCATCCATATCAGCCAGTTTGAAGGCCCCGTTTACATAGGCTTTTGTGACTACGAAAGGGCCTTCCCAATTGGCTAAGAATTTTTTTATAGGTTCACAAACATCCTTGAGGACTAGGTCCCCCTTTTTGATCGATCGTTGATGTAAATTGCAGTGGTGCTTTTGCCGTTGTTTATCCTAGTACTATTCAATGTGACCAAATGTTCGTGCACGCTCCTCATCTACGAAGCCAAGTTTGATGATCCTTGACTCGTTGTTTTGAGCCTCATCTACAACGTTTGAGAGGATCATCCAAAGTGATGGAACCTACAATTCAAGAGGTAATACCATTTCAGATTCGTAAACGAGACTGTATGGAGTCTTACCTGTAGCTGTTCGACATGTCGTATGGTAAGCCCACAACACATAGAGGATTTTCTCATGCCATCGCCTCCTACTGCTACTAAGCATTATTTTGAGAAGGTTGATAATGGATTTATTTGTTGCCTCTTCCTGACCATTGGCTTGTGGGTAGTACAATGATGAAAAAGAGTGCTTGATGCCAAGGTTGTTGCAAAAGGTTTTGGTTTCTACACTACTAAATTGTGGCCCATTGTCCATCACAATAGTCATGGGAAGACCAAACCTTGTTACTATGTTATCCAAGATAAAGTGGCAAACCTATTGAGATGTGGTCTTTCTCAAGGAAATAGCCTCTACCCACTTTGTGAAGTATTCGGTTGCAATGATAATGAAGCTATGCCCTGCAAAAGACTTAGGTGTGATGGGTCCTATGATATCTAGTCCCCAACATTGGAATGGCCACGTGATCTATGTAGGATGTAGCTTTATAGGTGACACATGTATAAGGTTTGCATGGCATTGACATACATCACACATTCTAACCTTGGCAAGGCAATCATGGTCTATGCAAGCCCAATAGTACCCTAGGCATTTAATTTTTGCTGCCATAGCCCTAGGGGCTATGTGTCCCCCACATAGTCCCTCATGGACTTCATTAACAATTTTCTGTGCTTCTTCCCTACTAACGCAAGTTAGCAATATCTCATTAAAGGAGCGTTTGCATAAGATGTTATCTCCTATAAGGACATATTGCTGGGCTCGCTTTCATATTGCATCCTTTTGGGCAGATGTCAAGCCGTGTGGGGGTTCTCCATGTTGAAGGTATGCTTTGATGTTGGCATACCATTCTTGGGTATTTGTTGCACTGATAGATGCTATGTATGCAGCTTGAGTAATAGGATTTATGCATTCTATTATCGAAGTAGGCAAGGTTGCAAATAGGTGTGATGACACATTTAATGCTAACATGGCTAGTGCATCAGCTACTATGTTCTTGTTGCAAGGCACATGTTGAATTTCTAACATTGTAAACTATTTTAGTAAACTCTTAGCTAGATCACAGTAAGGTTGCAAATGTGAAGCCTTGCAAGCATAGCCTTCAGTGATCTGGTTGACAACTAATTGCAAGTCACCCTGGACTACCAAATGTTGGATCTTTAGCTCTTGAGCTACTAAGAGGCCCCTAAGGAGTCCTTTGTACTTAACTACATTATTCATACAAAGGAATGTAAAGTGATACACAAAGGCTTGAATTTCCTTGGAGGGAAATGTAATAACTATAGCAGCGCTACCACCTCATGTAGTTGAAGCGCCATCAAAATGTAAATTTTCTTTGAAATTAGATGGTACAAGGTTTAGGCTATTGATGTGTTCATCTTAGAATTTAGGTTCTATTATTGCCTGATCATCAACAAGTGAAGTTGTAAGCTGTGTGGCTATTACTTGACCCTTTGTTGATGATTGGGCTACATAATGTAAATCAAATTCTACCGTTATAGCTTTCCATCGGGCTACTCTACTACTCTCATATAAATTGGTTATGATAGCCCAAAGTATGTTGCTCTTACATATGATGTTAACTTTGCTTTGAAATAAGTAACGTCTCCACTTTTTAAGCACAAACACTAAGGCAAGACAATATTTTTCTACCTCGTTGTACTTTGCCTCGTAAGCTATTAATGCATGGCTTAAATAATAGACTGGGATTTCAGACCTTTCATCTCTTTTTTGACATAGCAATGCTGCAATAGATGTATCTGAAGTAGCAAGGTAGATATAGAAAGGTGTATTCCTCTATGGTGGGTAAACAGTTGGGAGATGCAAAAGCTCTTTCTTTAGGTTATCAAAGGCTTGTTGACATTGATCTATCTATTCAAAGTTGACCCCCTTCTTGAGCAAGTGTTGCATGGGGTGTAGTTTGTTCGTCAACCTTGCAATAAACCTTCTGATAAACTAAACTCTACCTTGCAACCCACATAATTATTTAAGGTTTGTATGTGGTGCTAAGTTGGTGATGGCCCTCACTTTATTGGGGTCCACTCGTATCCCTGCTTCTGATACTACAAAACCTAGCATGCCTCTGGTTTTAGCTCTGAAAACACATTTCCTAGGGTTGAGGCGCAGGTCATGCCTATGACAATGTTGGAGGACTATATTGAGGTCATTAGGATGATCAATAGCTTCCTTAGACTTGACTGTTATGTCATCAACGTAATCGTTTAATCTCTCCAAGAGGTAGTCACTAAAAATGTATGTCATCACTCATTGATAAGTTACTCCAGTTTTTTTGAGTCCAAAGGGCATCATTATATAACAAAAGGTTCCCCAAGGGGTCATGAAAGTGGTTGCCAACTAATGCTCTGGGTTTATACGGATTTGGTTATAGTCCGAGAACCCTTCTATGAAGGATAGTAAGGCATGACCAACTGTAGTGTCGATAAGTTGATCAATACTTGGCAATGGGAAATCATCTTTAATCATTGCTTTGTTTAGGTCCCAAAAGTCTATACAAATTTGTATACCTCCCATTTTCTTAGAAACTACAATGATGTTCAATACCCATTCCGAGTAATTGACCGCCTAGATAAAACCAGCTTGATAAAGTTTGGTGATTTGATTGCGTACAGCTAGTGCAATCTCTTTTTTGATTTTGCGAGCCTTTTGCTTGATTGCCTTGACACACGAATCTAGGATAATGTTATGTTGTATGAGCTATGGGTCTAGGCTCGACATGTCATCATATGACCATGCAAACACTTTAACATTGTCATGGAGAATTTTTCAGATGTTTTGGTGTACCTGTGGATGTAATGGAGAGCTAACTTTCAAGGTTTTTGCTTCACCTCTAGAGGTAGTTACAGGGATTTCAATAATAGGGTCCTCAGTCACTTCCCTAACCTCTAGGTCTAAGGCCTGGACTAGACGTTCAGGCCAGTCTAGGGATGTTTCTAGGGATGCTACAGTGTCATGAGTGGATAATTCAAAGTCTACCAATTCTAGATTCAAGTGTCTCATAAATCTACCATAGGGACCCGTTAAGGTCAAAGGCAAATAAAGATCACCATGCATAGCCATTTTTTCAATTGAACCTATCATAATAAGCAAATAGACCAAGTCAAGTGATACATGTTTGAAGTAACAACATGTAATGAATATATGTAAGGCAATAATGCAACATAAGATAATTGCCAGTTTAAGGTCTTAGTGGACCATAACCATGTAATATTGTGAGATGAGTGTTAAAATTGCTAGTTTAAGGTCATGGCGAACCGTTAACAAGTTGAAAATTTAAAGGAGGTTAAGGTTTCCAATTTAAGGTCATAGTAGACTGCAATAATGTAAAGTTTGGTCTAAAATGTAAAATAAATGCTAAAGTTGCTAGTTTAAGGTCATGGCATACCGTCACCTAGTCTAAAATGTAAGACGAATGTTAAGATTTCCAATTTAAGGTCATGATGGACCATCACTGGGCCACACTATAATAAGTTAAAATTACTAGTTTAAGGTCTTTGCAAACCATAACCATGTTTAAAATGTAAAGATAAAGTAAAAATTTTGGTGGACCCACTTGCTATGCTACAACAGGCGCATGCTGTGCTACAGTAGTGTTACGCTATAGAGGTGACCCACGTTATTGAGGACATGAAAGTGACAGTCGTTTTATTGTGTCAACTATAAATAGGGGTTCACTCCTTGGTAAACTTGTCATTTTCATTGTCAAAGCCCACACCCAGAGTGTAGCGCAGTAGGATTAAGAGAGAGCATAACAGGTGTAGCGTAGCAGTTGATAAAGGCAATTTGCAAACAAGGTAATGGCATGCAAAAGTGAACATAGGCATCGAGGACTTGCCAAGGTGGACAAAGTAAGGGACACTCTAGGATGCCTCTCCAAGGCACGTGTTGAAGAGCGACAAGAGGCTCCGTTCGCTCGATAAGTTGTTATGCTACCCTTGTTTCTATTTTTTGATGTATTAGGTTAGATTGCTATTGCTATTACTATTTTGGCCATCACGGTTGTCATTGCTGCAATTGTTGTTATTTCTTTTGTGACTGTTTTGGCTGCTGTGCTGTAGTTGTCGCCACTCTGGCTGTAGTGGTCATACAGTTGCTACACTATGACTGTGCATGGTACCGCCTCAGCCATCATTGTTAAGAATGGTCACTACACTATCGTAGGGGTTTGGGTAGTTCTAGGCAACGTAGTGCACACTTAGCATAGTGTACAATCCTTAGAAGGGATTTTTAGTTTGCAAAGTTTCGAGGCACCGTAGCACATGACCGATGTAGCGTAGCATGAGCTATGTTTCATGCGATAAGGTAGAGTCAAGACAACGAGGATGTTATGAGTTCTTTTTCGTTTGCATTGTTAGACTATTACATTTTTATTGTTGTTATGTTACATTATTATATTGATAGGCCCTTGGGCTGTTACGCTAGCAATCTGTCACACTGCTATGTTGTCAAAGGCTCACTACGCTACTACGCTGTTAGAGTGTTTTGCTTGTTTGCTTGTTGTATGTTGTGCTTGTTGTACTTGTCATATTGTTACACTTGTTGGGGTGCGATTGTCCTAGTACACTGTGTGTAACGCAGTCATTACTATTGTACAAAGTGTGGCTACTATGCTAGGCTATACAGGACATGTCTACCATGCTACGTTATGTAGGGCATAGTTGCTATGCTACGTAGGGCATTCTTGTTATGCTATGCTATGTGTAACATCGTGCTACACTACTATGTTATGCTATTGTGCTAGGAACTTATCATTTTTTAACTAAAGAAAATTTGTAAATGGAGGATCATGCTACACTACATCAGTAATCATTACTTGAACACAGTGCTAACATTTAGTGCTTTGTCATGCAGGGTCATGTTGAAACCTATTCAGATCATCCTTGAGCTTGTAGGAGTCCTATGCTACTTAGTGAACTATCGCCAACATTCCCCCTCCCCATTCATAGGTGGGGCATCAGGCGGTTTGGTTTTAGGAGGGTGCACAAGACTTCCTAGAGTTCCTCCTTTGACATTTTAGTGTGATCGTGTGGTCACAATTATCGGCTGAAACAACTGTTGTACTTACAAAAACATTGTTACCTGGGGCAAACTAGGACATTCTGAAGTTCATGGCTGATGGGTCGATTAGGGGAAAAGAGGTAGAAGGCTCAAACTAACATCCAAGGGGCTTGAGATGCCTAAGTTGAACCTGGGACATGCCTAAATACAAATGCTACCATTTATACAACACATTATATGTTGCCTGTCAAATGGGCACATGCTTTCAGAATCCATCTGGAATCGTTTACTATGCCAACAAGTGAGTCCTATGAAAGTATTTTAATCATGTTGTATGATTTTTCTTACTCTAGTTAAAAATGCTTATCATATTCTTGTGTGTTGCCAGGTTTTATATTGACAAGAATGATCTTCATGGTAACACGGATACCTTGGCGTTGGCCCAAACTACTCTGCAAGAGTTCTCCTCTACCGAGAACATGTGTGTTGGTGTTATAGAAAAACTTGGGCTTGATTTCAAAGCCTATCCAACTAGGTATTCCAAGTTCTATGGAAAATGTAAGGAATTGTTTTGGTTGGATAGCAAATGGGCATCATGCCGACCACTTACCGTTGAAGAAGTTCTGGTGGAACTTCCACCATTTCCTATGCCGTTTAAACTTGGTATGTTAAACTGTGCACTTGTTCTTATGTGTTAAAGTGATGATGTGTTTTTTACCTTTTCTAACTTTTGTTTGTTGCTAACTATTGCAGTAGCAAGGGACTCCTAAAAGGTCACAGTGATCACCTTTGGGCATGACAAGACCAACCTCTTCTTCAAGTATGAGGAGGTGAAGGAGACTCAGCGTTGGCTTTGCAATGGGAGCCCAGCCACCCTTGTTCACAACATTCAGGAGGTTGGGCTCATGGATTTATTTTTGGCTATAAATCCAAGTGTCCCGACTACAGAAATGCTTTCCCTAGCTGATTCCTTCTCTGAGAAGGCTGACCACTTCCACACACGTGTTCACAATCTGTAGGTGGTGCTCAAAATTAATGATCAATTATTTGCAAATTTTTTTGGTGTTCCTTTTTATGGTCTTCTTGTAGGAGTAAAATCTAGCAAAGATGAAAACCATCAAGGGGATATCGAGGAATGGCTAGGGACAAGTAAGGACTGAAAGGGTATTTACATCCATAAGGTTAAGCTAGTGGTGGCCCAAATGGTTTACACTATCTTTCATGCCCATGCTTTCCGTAAGCTACTCTCCCAAGGAAAAATCCTTGGAGTGGAGCAAGCTTGGATAATGAGGGAGGTCATGGAGGAAGGGACTTGTTATAACTAGGCTAGGTACCTTTCAGAAGGCTTGCATGCTAAAATAGTCAAACTTCGTGAGAAGCTTAACTCCCATTTCAACATACATTACGCCTTCTTTGTAGCTTGCTTGCGATGGTTCATAAAATTCCTAGTGGTCCATGAAAATGACACTTGGGTATAGCAGGATCATAACCAGATATCTAAGCCATGGATTTGCCAAGTTTTCCGCACCACCCAATCCCAAGACCCCCCAAAAGCTATTGTGGAATCACTTTCAATAATGATGAGGGATTGAGTGGCATGACCCTTTCGTGCCTAGGATAGCGTGGGAGAGGCACCTCCTATTAACAAAGGCAATGTATTAAGGGGGACATGCCTCATTATAGAAACCATGAAAACTAGGTTGTAGTGTAAGAAGTCTCGTCTTGCGGAAGAACCTCCCTGTACGAATGAAGAGAGGGGGAAAAAGCTACGAATCAAAGTTTGTAGAGTGTAACCCCTAGTTGGTAAGTGTATTTAATCATCCAATTAGTGTAGCATAGTGTAGCACCCATTCTATGTTGAAGTGTCCTGCTTACTTCAATCCTGTGTTATCAAAAGAAGAAGAAGATGAAGAGGCTTTGGCCCTTAGAGAAGGGTGCCTACTGAAGAAGAAGAAGAGGCCCTAGCCACAGAAGAAGAGGCCCCTACTATAGAGGAATAGGCTCCTACTGATGACCTTTTTGCATAATGTGGTTTAGTACCTGAGGGGCACATGAGTGTTGAGTATGCCACCATACTTTTGAGTCAGCTAGAAGGAGAGGGGCTACAATTTGATGCTAGTGAGTTTGATCGCTTGCTTGATAGTGTGTTGATGGGTGATCACCCTGTTATCACCCTTGAGGGTTTTCTGGGTAGGAGCTTTGCATTATTGTTTGTGTTATTTCTCATCAGCTTTATTGTTTTCCTCTTCATCATTTCTAACATGTTTTATTGTGCAGCAGACACCACTGTTGATGCCCCTGACCCTTCTTCCTCAATCCGTCTTTGACCCTAGACTGAGACCCCCGACAAATTCACTTTTATGGAAGGGGTGGTCAATGAATGATTCAATCACCTAAGGCAAATCAATCCTAAGACAAGTACGTTTCAGTTTCTATGTTAGGCTCTCTACGTTGTTGCATTTTTGCTACGTCACTATGACTAACACTCTTCCATGTATGATTGGTAGCCTCTCATCTTAAGTGGAATCCTAGGTAAGTCGTTGAGGTCGACACTATGCCTAAACTTCCGCCAGAGGTAGCCGAGGTACCTCATCACATATGATGAAACAAGTAAATGTGCATTGTACTCGACACGCTCCTTATGGAAGTGTAGACATGTGAATGAGGACCTCTGGAAGCGGGTATAGAAATTTGAGAAAGAGAAGGCCAACCTAACCATTGAGTTGGGGAACCTTCGATCCAGGAATAAATTTCTATTTTCCCATGACACTCATGATGGTAGGTGGCATATGGCCATTATAGACTATGCAAGATATTGGATAGTCATACAGAGCAAAAATGAGGCCACTCGTGAGATTATTGAACAACGCATGCAGATGGACCTTCTAGTCCAAAAGAACCAAGAATGGAAGGATTATAGCATAAAGGTTTATGAACGGGGACAGGCATAAAAGAACCATAAGCATATGTATAAGATGGAACATGCTGCCTATCGTAAATAATATTGAGATGCTACTATTGAGTTACATACCCATAACCTATTCCTTGATGTCATTGGCACTTCTAGAGCTTATGAGAAGTTCATGCAATAGGTGATAGTCAGTGAGTCTCTTGAAAGGGAAATGACCCTACCTGCCAGGGAAACCACCACCGCCACCTTTTTCCCAAGACTACCAAGATGGACAACTATGGAAAAGGGGAAGGTTGTGGCAAGTGCTGATCTAGGAGATGGGAATTGGGCCAACCTCACTGAGGAGGAGATCCTGCAACGTCTTGTAGCTAGCATGCATAGGATACCCTCCAAAATGAATGTGAGGCCATCTCAAGTTAGTCACTATTTTGTTGTCATAGTTCGTTTTATGAAAGCCTTTGTTGTAGTTTTGATTCATTTTTGTATTTTCTGCCTTATGTATGATCAAAATGGAGATGTAGGACCCAGTGGAATAGGAAATGGTGATGCTGGTGAAGATTCATAGCNAATAATGTTTACAAAAAATTTAAATTCAAAGACAAAAATAAAAATCTTTCGCTGCCACGCTATGAATCTTCACCAGCATCACCATTTCCTATTCCACTGGGTCCTACATCTCCATTTTGATCATACATAAGGCAGAAAATACAAAAATGAATCAAAACTACAACAAAGGCTTTCATAAAACGAACTATGACAACAAAATAGTGACTAACTTGAGATGGCCTCACATTCATTTTGGAGGGTATCCTATGCATGCTAGCTACAAGACGTTGCAGGATCTCCTCCTCAGTGAGGTTGGCCCAATTCCCATCTCCTA
>MNCI01032569.1:7344-18635 GCA_015680685.1 Gnetum montanum | reverse complement strand
GCAATTGTTTTCTAACCCATCATGGGCTAGGTGAAGCATATGGCCGAGAGGATTTGTTGTGGTATTTTTCGATGTTGTTGTCTACTGTCTAAAAAGGCAACTTGGCCCACATAGTTTCTTTACTTGAGTCGGCATTTTTGGCCAGCTCATCAGTCAAACAAGTGGTTTCAATATGAATCGACATTTCGTTCTCAAAGATTACTATCTCTAAGCCCTGCTCCATGTCAACGTTGTTTATTGCTTAGGCAGCCACTTCATCACTGTAGATCATCACTTCCCCACCCATGTAGGGTAGGTGGATCTCTTGATGTATGAATGAAGAGACAACCCTTAATTGGGCTAACCATGACCTCCCCAAGATCAGGTTGAACCTGGGCATCTCTTCCACCACAATGAAGACCGTGCTTGTGGGGAATTGGTCCCCTACCACAAAGTTAATGTGAATGGTTCCTTTTACCACTACACATGCCCCATTAAACACTTTCAGGAATGAATTTTCCATGGGCTTGATTTGATCGACCAAGCCCAACTTGTCCACTATAGAAAATGGAATGACATTGGTAGCGGCCCCATCATCAATATATACCCTTCGGATCTTGTACTGGCTGACTCAAATTGTAATGAACATGGATGCTGTTTTCACCTGACCCTTTTCAAGGTCATCCTTAATGGACTTATCATGAAATGTCAACTTCACTAGCCACGGTTCTTCGGCCATAGAGGGAAGCATGATAGTATGGATTGCTTTCTCCTCAGCCGGCATGTTTTTGTCAACCAGGATGGATGTTAACATGTGAACCATGGCCTCGCAGTGTGTAGTGGAAGTCATTATCAAGTCATACAGGCTCAAAGTTGCATTTTTCTATTTCAGGGAATTTTTGACTTGTGTAAGGGCATTGAGAAGGTCCTGCCCACTATCTTGCTAGTTGTTATCCCTTTCCTTCTCCATTCATCCTAGGAGACAAATCTCTCAAGGGGGGGTAGTTTCAGGTTGAGAACTAGGCTTTCTTGAGCAAGAAGGTGACAATTACGTGTGTGCATTGTTATCGATTGTTGATGATGAAGGGGCCATGGGCTTTGAGGCCAAGGGGGTAGGCTTGGGGGGACCTAACGTAGTGCGTTCCTTAGCCATCTTGTCCACTGAATGCTCTTCCCAGTTTTTCAAACAGGGAGGCTACAGTGTTGTTTTTGTTACCTGACTTTGTGTGGTAGAGGTGCTTGAATGTTTTGGCACATTGATGACAAATGGTGCCTGTTGTGTTGGCACGAGCGGTGGTACAACTTTTAGCACAAAAGGTGTAGGGGTGGATGTTTGATGAGGAACTCTAAGGAAAAAGGATTGTTGTGATGTTGCTTTTGTTGACATTTCTGTGTTACAAGGAGGCACACACATCATGAATGGTTTCTATGGTGGTTCTAGATTACTGTCAACACCAATAACGTTGATTGTGTACCTCGCGTTGTTATCATTCAGGGGGTCCTTGTAAATATTCATTGATTGGTTTTCAGGGTGAATAGGACTACTTTCGTCCAGAATTAACTTGCCCTGATCGATCATGCATTGGATATCGTCCTTTAATGCTAAATAGTAGTCTGTATCATGACCACACAGTTGGTGATAGTCATAAAAATGTTCTAGCCTAAAGTTCTTAGGGACTGGTGGCTCATTGGGCATGGTCAAGGAGGAGTTTCTAAGAACTTCGCAATATCGTTGATGACGTTTGATTGCTTCCTCTGACATCTGTTTATGCTGTATAAACCCAACCCCCAATAATTTCTTCAAAAGTTTTGAAGGCTTAATGGGTAAGGGGGTATACTTGGAGCGATCCTTAAGCTCAAAGTTGGGCCTTGGTTGGACTGGTGCCTTAGGTGCTGATGTTGAGGGTTGACTAGTGTTGCTTGAGCTAGGTGTGGTGTTAGGTGTTGTAGCCAACTTCTTATTATTGTTGTTGTTGGGCTTGGTCTTGTTGGTCACAGTGGCCATCGTGGTTGTTGTGACCTTACCCTTCTCTTTTTCTTTCTTGATATGTGCGTGTTTGTATGTGACATAGGCTGAGTCCTTGCTAGCTTCAGCCATGTCCTAGATGCTCTTGGTCTAAGCAAAGGCTTGGCTAAGAGAGCATGAAGCCAGGCAATGGAGCTTAGACTTAATAAAGTTGTTTACTGCTTCCTTGAAAATGGCCAACAAGTGGGCCTCAGCGATAGGCTCACATATCTCATTCAAGATTGCACTCCACTGTTATACAAATCTCTACACAGATTCTAGTGGGTCTTGCTTAACACTCATAAGCTGGTCTAGCGTGACCTCCGATTTCAAGTTGTATTTGAAGTGGGTCATGAACTAACTTAGTAGCTCTTTTAGGGTGGATATGGAGGCACGTGGGAGCGCGTGGTATCAATACAAAGCTTTGCCTATCATAGACATGGCAAAGACATGGATGATGGTGTGTGGCCATGGTTGTAGCAGTAGAGGTTTGAACCAAAAAGTTACCAAGTGCGCGTTGGGATTTCCCTTCCCATTGTATTTTCTAAATTGGGGGAGTGACACCCCAGGGGGCAGCATGAGCATGGGGATAGCTAGGCTAATAGGGTCATCATGGTAAAAGTCCATGACCTACACAGTTTTAGAATCAGCTACCTTAAGGTGCTTAATTTCCTCAGTGAGGGTCTGGATGAGTTAAAAGGCTTAATCTAGACCCAGGGACGTTGTAGATAGTTGTGGGGTAAAAGGAGCAACCATCGTTGGTGGCATTCTAAGGGCAATAGCCTGTCCCATGTGGGGCATCATTGGGGCTGCTCCAACCAGTGGTGTTACCTAGGCAGTCCATCACCCAATGGGTGGTGCTATTGGGGCAATGGCCATTGGTGGCGCTATGGGGTTGGCTGCTTGCCTAGATGGTGGGATGGCCCACAACCCTATGTTTGGTTGTACTACGTGTGGAAGCTGGTGTTCTTGGGGTTGCATGTAGTATGACACCTAAGATGGTTGCGCAGTAGGTAAAGAAGTGGCTAGTGTCCACCACGTGGTTGAGAGTGGGTCTGCTGTAGGTGGTGGGATGGGTGTCAACAAGGGAACATGAGTGGCACTCACGTGTAGTTCCGATGTGGGTAGAGTGTGCATGTATGGAAACGTAGCCATGACTGACATTGGGTACGATGCCAGGATAGACTGGGAAGGTAGGGTGACTGGGAAAGAAGTTGAAGGGTCCACTTGCTGGTACATTGGGAATGTTGGGTAACTACCCATTGCTGAAGCGGATATGGGCTGGGATGGGGTTGTGGTGACCATGAAGGGGGTAGAAGCAAAGAGCAGGTTCAATCGAAAGACAATAGTGGGAGGGATAGCTATGGTGTAGGTTTGGCCACCACCTTCAGAGTGGGAGTCCAAGTCTTTCTACCCATCCTGTAATGCTTCATCGTAATGGGACGCTGTGTCCCGTTCCCTAGATCTACTCACTCGCATTAACTAGTTTAACACCCACTAATATGCTTCAGTCAGCGAGATGGTGACGTCAGGGGTAGGGATGAACTCCCTCCTATTCTAGTGGAGGAACTCGAAGTTACATTTATCCTTGAGTTCTTGATGATCCAGGGGTATATTCACCTAAACTTTTGCATAAAGGAAGTTGTATCGCTCTGTGTCGTACACCAAGTGCTCAAGTGACAGGTGCCACAACCTAAGAGATTGTCATGGTGCCAGATTTGGGCTAGGTGGTCTCTTGGGACCTATCACATGTTGAAAAGAGTATGATACCTCTAGGTCTAAGGTGGGAATGCCAGTGGTTGCGGGAATCATTTTTTGTTGTAAAAATGGAAACTATAAAAAAGAAAGAAGGGTTGAAACTGGGTATACTAGGGAGTATCGAAAGCTGGCTTCCTTCACTATTACGCCTGCTACGCCAAGCAGGACTGCTACGCTGAAAGGTTCACTATGCCACACGAGATGTAGGCAGTGTAGTGTAGTCAACAAAATAAATGCGGTATAGTAAGTGATTGGAGGCTTTCATCCTGCCGAGGTCCAGAGGAACCATTGTTATGACCAGTCTGCACCACATGGTGCGTAGACAACCACAAGGGTGTCACGTCTACACTAGTGGGTGACGGGGTATAGAAAGCATGTAGGATTACCCATGATATGCAAAAAGGGCACAAAGGGCCCTCCTTCTAGTGCCAAAAACTGTAGCGACTGAAAACATCGGTGGTTAGAACACCGAGGGATCATCGAGTATACAGCCTAACCCTGGATTCGTGCGAGGGCCGTGTTGGAGTAAACAGAAGCATAGTGCCCTAAATGATCTGGTCGATCAGGCAAGGACTTAATCAGTATATAATAACCTTTTGTAAACATTTGTTTTAAAGATGTTACATGCAAGTTATGTGAAGAGAGAAAAACATAAATTAATTGAGGATAATGCAAAATATGAAAATAATAATTGATCTGATCTTTGCTTGGCTGAAGGTGTACAGTTGATGCACAATGTGGACAAGCATAGCTTACAACAAATCAGTATGGTCATAGCTCCTTGGACTACTGTCAACAGTTTGCTAACAAGAACCTTCTACTTGCTAATCTCTTTGCCAAAGCTAAGCACCAGAGAGCCAAAACGCCAAACTACTCAATGCCAGCCTTTGAAGCCAACTACCAAAAAGGTGATTCTCAAAGCCAACAATGCAAACAAAGCCAACCACGCTCAAAAAGCCAACTCCTTGAACATTGTTTGCCAGGGTATTTATAGAGTCAAATGGGGGAGAGAAACATGGTTTGGATGCCACGTTTCCTAGATCCCACAGAGTGCAATTGTGACTATGCTATGCTACTGTGTAATGGTGCATGTGAACCTGCTACACTGTGACCATATTGCTCAAGCTGCATGTGCTAGAGTCCAATGAACTATCATGTTTGTAACAAGAAATGTCAACAGTGAATGAAAAGTGGAGCCTATGCTCTAGGACTATATCTTCCCTACTCTTGTGGTAGGGTCAAGCATAGGGACAACTTTGGGGACAGTCAAGGGGGGTGCAAAACAAAGCAAACTTGTTGATCTTGTCCGTTGAAGAGATGCTAGGATGAGAGTAACCATTACCAACAGGTTCTGGAGCTAACCGAAGATGTATTGGGACTCCCATGCAAGTGTTACGATGTTTACACTACCTAGCGTATTGGCGTAGCATCAACACTCGCATGCTATGCTGTGCTACGCTACGTAGCGTAGCTATCAGTCTTGAAAGAAATCTTGCTTGAAAGCTGAGAATACCTATTTGAGGTTGGGCTAGGCAAGCAAATGCAACCTTGTCTTTCATGCTGAAAGGTCTTGTGACCTACTGAGTTCATCCTTGGGATACTTTGGTTCTTTTTGTCCTTACTATGCTAATGTAACATGAATTCCTTGTCTGATCTACAATGCTTTATCAAGAAACTTTACTTGGGGCCCGAGGGCAAAGTGGGACAAGCAGTCTTGGAGGTCGAAGTGTGGCCAAGTGCAATCCTCTTGCTGGAACCACTTGGTAGAGGGCCTTCGTGCATTCTGTCCTTGATACACTGCATAGCATAGCACATCGTAGCACCTAGTTTGGCCTAAATTCTAACTTACTTTGTAAACATTTTGTCATAGAATGTCAATCATGTCTTGGTGTGTCAGCAAAGCAAACCTATTTGATGGTTGAAGCATGGGAAAATGTGCTTACTCCATCAGAGTCATCTAAGTAGGAGTATTATTAGAGTGCGTCCCTGCTACACTGTGCTACGCTCCGTAGCGTAGCATAACGTATCACTTAAGTGAAGAGGATTTTTGACAAAATTTGCCACATTTTTGCTATGTCACGTTGCTCATGCATCAAAGATGAGGTGGGGCAGATACTCCGGTGGACTAAGTCATTGTCAATGTGCATCTTGGGTGCTTAATCAATCTTCCCAAGGCCTACTACGCTATGTAGCATAGCGTAGCGTAGCAGGTCTTGCAGTTAGAAAACTTGCCAAACAGTTTCGCCCATCCTGAACGCTTTTGACAGCTCCTAGCATGGTCCTTGGGTAGACCGTCAGCCAGGTCAACTGTCAAGCTGGGCAGGCTAGAGGGTGTAACAAACCTGTCAGCCTGAGAGATAAAAAATTTTCCAGATTGTACGGTCTACCCTTGGTGTCTCTTTCATACCAATTGGCCTTATGGCTAGGTGCCACATTGATTGTGCTGCAGAGGTTCACAAGCAAGCTCGAAAGCAACATTGCAAGCATTAGGACTTCTGGGGTGCCATGTCATCTGCATAATCCATCATGACATCATGCTTGCAGAGATCTTTGCCCAAATTTTAGAATTGCTGAATCATGAGAGTCCCGAAATTTATGGTGTTTCACTTCTATTTAGCAATACCATTTTGCTTAGAAGTATAGGTAGTGGTCGTTTGATGATGAATGCCTTGTTTTTGTAAGTACTCTAGAAAATAGTTAGCCAGGTACTCTCCTCCTTGATTAATGTGAAGAATTTTTATTTTTGCTCCTATTTCCATTTCTAGTTGAACTTGAAATTGCTTGAAATATTCAAAAGCTTAATCTTTTCGTTTGAGAAAATATACATGATAATATCTCTAGAAATCATTAATAAATATTAATGAGTCATGTTTTGCAAGGTCGCGATATCGAGTATTCGATATCAGGGCTGTGATGTCGATATCTGATATCAGAGCACAACCTTCGATGTCTGGGATCTAATATTGCCCCTTCCGTGCTAGCCTATAAATACCATACTTGGATGCACGATTGGGATATACATAGATAGATAGATTCATAGATTATAATAACTTTCAAGTTTTATTAGTTTCTAATGCATGCCTGCAATATGATGTTAAGTGATTGCATGACATCCTTATTTGAGTGTGACGTACTTGGACACGTTACATGTTCAGTAATAAAGATCGAGATTAGTCCCATCATTGCAACATCCACGTACCTTTATTTAATTACTTAAATACTTACCATTTTTCTTAGTTAATGTTTATGCATTATTGCTCTTTATTTTTTTCTATCATTAAGCGGAATGAGTACGACTAATTGCAAGTGCTTAAGTGTAACTACTTGGTAACCTAGTAGTGTTATCATTTGGTGCACCTAGTAACCGTATGCTTGGTAATCCTAGCGATAGTTGCATGAAGTCCAATGCGTGTATGGAAGGTTATGACTGGATACTCATTACACATAGGCTAGTTAGACTTTACTTTTCATTGTTAATTAGAGTAAATAATTAATTTCTTTATTATCATTAGGAGTAGCTTAGGGCCAAACAACATTAAGAATCATATGCCTCACTCTGGACTAAACCATATGTGCTAAAGCTACCACTAGTCCAAGTGGGAAGACAACGAATTGTGATCAAGGCATAATGATCTAGATGCACAATTAATCCCATCCATAGAATTTGACTAGATTGTGTGTGAACGCTTGTGATTCATATGGTTGGACGTAGGGGTACCTCGCTACTCATCAAAGATAATAAAATACCTACTCCTATTTTTCTTTCAATTGTAAAAAAGGATATTCTAGTTTATTTTCCTTTTATACAACATTCACATTTATTAGATTTATCAATTGAGAATTATGGCAAACCTTTTGCCATGTTTTTCTTAGAGAGCATCTATATATATGATGGTGAAGTATGTCTAAGCCTTTTATTCCATAGCCAAAATTTATCCTAAATACCTAAGATTAATGCTTAGTAAAAGAAATTTTGTATAAATTATTATGGTTTTTAGGAAAATCCAACACAACATTTCCCATTCTTAAAATGCATTTTGCATTTTTGAAAACCATTTTCTTCAAGTTGACCAATAGTAAGCAAGTTATGTTTTAATTCTGAGACAAAAACAACATCATCTATTTTTATGTCATCATCATTATGATTTTTTATGACTAAAGTTCCTATACTTATCACATTACCTTCTTTACCACTTCCAAATACAACTTTTCCACCATCAAAAGAGTTATCACTCTTGAGATCTTATTGCTATTTTATTACTCATATAGAATGTTAAGAACTAAGCTTTAGCTTCTAATGGCAATAAATTAGTGTCTAATATAAGTATTGTATATTTTCACCTTGATTCACTTAACAAGAACTATTTTTGAAGTTTTTAAATTTTCTTCCATAATTCTTAATCAAGACTGAGGCCACACAAAACATATCCATAAGCATTGTAGTTTCTACAATTGTTTGAAAAAGATATTTTCAAATTGTCCAAGTCCAAATATTGTGATTGCTACTTTTGTTCTTCATTGTATAGAAGTCCTTCTATCCATTTGCAACTTGCAATGATATACAATGCTTTCACTTATAATTTTGGGTGTTGGAACTCTGAAATATTTTTAATATAAGTATACCCCAAAATATATAATTTAGTTAGGAATTTATAACTCATCATTGCCCACTAGAATTGAACCTATGACTTGTTGCTTTCAAATCAAGAGTCATCCCATTAAATTAACACCTCATTGTTAATCTATTGATAATTTTGAGAATATTTTACTCCCAAATATCTATATGTATATATAATCTCAAATTTTTTATTATTTAGATGGAAAGTATAATCTCTTATTAGTTCCACAAAATAGGAGTTTTGTTCCATAGTGTTTATCCTCAAGACATCTTAATCAAATTAAAATTTTATAACTTAGCATTGCCTACCAAAATTGAATCTATAACTTAAAACTTTCAAAACAAATCTTAGCACTATGCTTACACCTCATTATTATTTAATAATTATTTAGAATTATTTGGCCTCCTTTTAAAAACATAATTGATTTGTTGATGTACCATTCCTTTTCTATCCCACTTGCATACTTAAATTTAACTTTTTTAAAAAAAATACGATACCAATGACTCTTCTCATTTAAATCTCTCAATTCCTTATGCTAGTCTTGTATCATTTTTTTAAAAAAATTGAACAATGTATTATTCTATTTAAAAACATGCGGACAAAATACATGGGAGAATGTTAGGTCTCGTTTTGCTTTGTTGGAAGAGCCTATATCTAGACTGACCAGTGCAGGTAGCCCAATTTTTTTTGGTCTCTGGTTACGCAAACCGTCGAAGCAGCGATCATAATTACGATGGCATTTTCCTTTATGGTAGATTAAAAATAAACGATCGTATGGATATGCAACCGTCACATATATACAATAATAAGAGTAATAAAAATTAACACGTTGCAGCAGGTCAATTTGTCACGACTTATTGGAACATGATACAGACGATTCAAATGAATTCGAAGGGGTTGCAAGCGCAACCTTGTTGGTAAAAAGAAAATGAAAAAGAAAGGTATTAACAGCAAAACCCACTCATCAAATCCACGAACCGTGCCTGGCACGTTCTTCAAAATTCAACTCACCTGCTCCCTAAGCTAGCCAAAATCCCAAAGCTAGTAGGCTTCATACTAGCATCTATTGATGTTTAGCGCGGTTATCAGGTGACGCGAATGCTCTGAGGGTTTAGCAGAGCTCTGTTCCCGTGGCAGGGTTCGCAGGGTCGCGATCGAGGGTTCTTCTTCACTTTTGGTCACGGTTCTGGTGGACGGTAGGGTCTCTTTCTGCTGCGTCGGGAACTGTGACGGCTAGTGGACGCAAGAATTGGCTGTTGCTTGTTTACGGTCCTCAGGGTTCGTTGGACAAGAAGTAATCATTTAAACGATACATTCGCACAGCAACGGTTTCCTGTTAGATCTCGAGCATCGGAGGAAGCAATAGATCTACACCTTTTTCTTCTGCTTTTTGCGATTGATCTTCGAAATTCCCTGGTGCGTTTGTTCCTTTTATGCTATTGTATTCATTTGCTGAATTTTTCTTGAGATTTGATTGGATTAAAATATTTGGGCTGGGCCCAAAGGGTCTGCATGACCCAATTTATTTCTTCCGATTCTGTTGTTGGGGGGAAAAAACGTAAAGTTATGGAATCCTCCAATCATGAATCGCATTCTAATGCCAATACTGATAATATGGACAATGCCGAAAATGTTTTGCGTTTTGATTTCCCAGAAGATGTTTTTGAACAGACTGTTTCAACGTTTTCTCAGCTCTATGTTATTGGTTTTTTCACTGGGCGGATCCCTCCTGCATCAGTTTTCCAAGATTGGGTCAAAAAATTTTGGGAACCAAGCAATATTAGATTAACCTTGGCTTCTAACTTAACCAAGGGGTTTTTTCTTTTTGCCTTTGAAACGAAATCTATGGCTGATCTGGTTAAACAACAATCGATTTGGAATGTTTACGGCTCCTTTTTAGTGTTACAACCCTGGAAAGAGGATTTTGATCCAGCAAAGGAGAGTAAAAGTATTTTGCCTGTTTGGATAGAGTTTCCAGGACTCCCATCGCATTTTTCTCCACATGTTGATATTCTTGCTGCTCAAGTTGGGGAGGTCATCGGAATGGAGTCCTTTTCAGGTTTCCGTCCACGGCCAACTCGGCGAGTGTGTGTGAAACTTGACATGCAAAAGCCACGTCCCGATTCCCTGGAATTCAAAGTGAAAGGTAAAACTTTTGTTCAGAAAATATCATATCTTACACTTCCGAACCGATGTTACTATTGTCTCGACCCAAACCATCGAAAAGCTCAATGCCCCAAGTTATTGGCCAAGTTGGAAGCAGAGAGGATTCTAGCTGAACAAATTAGTAAAGAACTGAAAGATAAACATATATCTACTGATATAGGCACCGACTCGGGTGAGACACACTCCGCTATTCTCTCTTCTTTGGATCCCACGAGGACCGAAGAGGATGAAATGAACATTGAGACCACTGATGTTGCTAAGACCTCTCTTCCTCAAGAAGAGGCTACAAAGGATGTTTCTAGTGGTTGGGAGCAAGTTAACCGTAAATCTTATGCTTCAGTCACACGAGAAAATTCTATATTCCGTGACTTTCCAAAAGGGCATCGGTCATCATTTGTAGCTAATGCTACACAACCAGTAAGTAGAAAACCAAATGCTCGTCGCCCCTTAGTCACTAGCTTTGAGTCTAAAAATTCCTTTAAGGCTTTAGTTGTTGAGGAGGATCCTCTTCTATCTTCCCATTCCCAATGAAGTGTTGCTCATGGAATGTTAGAGGCCTCTTGGATCCCCGACGACGATATATTGTTCGAGATTATATTCGAAAGCACACTCTAGATGTTGTTTGTATGCAAGAAGTTAAAATCCAAGGATTTCATCTTCAAACTAGCTGTCAGAGTATGTTTCCTAATAGTTATTTGGTCTCTTCTCACCATCAGCCAGGCAAAGGGGGAGCTATTCTCTTAGTCCATAGTAAGTGGCAAGAG
>MNCI01032568.1:0-16478 GCA_015680685.1 Gnetum montanum | reverse complement strand
TCATCCATCCTAGTACTACTTTAAGACTAGTGTATTTAGCTTTCTAGCTTTAAAAAAAGTTGCGATCACCTACTCATTTTCTAGGTCATTAGAATTTCTCCATGATTTTATATTTTAAACTTTATTTATTGAAATTTAGGGGAACATCATAATTTATTTAAAATTCCATATGTTAATTTAATGGAGCGACATAATTCAATCTTATGACTTTGTTAATAATGAGCAGCAAGGTACCCCTATGCCCAACCATACAAATCACAAGCATTCATGTGCAATCTGGTCGAATTCTACAGACTATAATTACTAAGTGTACTAGAGCTAAATAGTGTGTGCATGTTGTTCATTTTTTGTCTTTCCAATCCCACTTGTGGAATGCAATTGTATGGTTAAGTGTGGTTGAGGCATAAGATTTATATTATTTTGTGACTAACATGGATTACTCACCTAGAACAAGAATAAAAGTAAGAGTGATTAAAAGTAAGAGCGATTAATTACTAAGTAAACTATAGTCTAATCTAGCCTAACACAAGTAACCATTCCCACTTTCCAAACACATCTTGAACTTTGTGCAAACACTGTTGAGTTGTCAAACACTAGCCATTTTTGAGCTACCAAGTATTACACGTATGCTCGAAAGGGTCATGCTTGTGTAATTTAACGATTTGCTTAATTGACCAAAATTAATTAGTACATAAATAAAATTAATGTAAATTTCATGAAATAATAATATGTAAATGCATAAGAAATAAAATCTCAAGTGTTGCAAGGAATGAATCAAAGAGTTTATCTTTATTGCCAACACAATGGTGTGCTCAAGTACATCAATGCTTGAATAAAGATCCATTCACACTAAGACCTCCTATTGCAGGCACTTGGAAAATATTCTAACTTTAAAATTGACAAACTACAAGATTTTTGCTACTTGACTACCAAAAACTTACTCCCAATTGTGTGCTTGGGTGTTGTATTTATAGATCTAGGAGTAACCTTGCAATATCGAATGTACGATATCGCATCTTGGGCTACAATATTACATACCCAATATCATGTACCTGATATCTTGACCACCCTAATATTGGAGTGATGAAAAACATGATTTATCATAGCCCCACAACTGAATGAAAACTTGTCCTTGGATAGAAAAGAAGAGGAACAAGCCCTTTACAAAATATAATAGTGGGCATTTACTTATTTGACTAACATGCAAAGTTACATAGAGAAAGTAAACAAATACAAAAGTGCCTGAGCATACAATATGACAATGGTGTATAACATCTATGTTCATGAAAATAGCAAAGAACACCAACGAATCCAAAGAACATCCAACCCCTCTTGGTAACAGAAGGATGAGGGAGAGATAGAAGAGATCCAGTGGTCATGAACAATCTCCCGCAAGTGATATGGTTGCATCCTCCTTGATGATGACAGTCCCACTTCAAGTCCATGCTTTCCACTACAATCACAACAAAACCAAGGATTAGTATATATAGTGCAATAGATAATGGCTAAGTACCTTGTCTCATGAGTGATTTTATCTAGCCAAGTTGTGATTGTGATAAATTGGTTGCTTGATGTTGTTAGTGGAAAAATTGATAAATGGGTTAACTAAAAGAAGTAATCCATATAATTCAAAAAAATCTTAACACAAGAAGTATTGAAAAGGGGGTATTTACAATAATAAAAAGGATCTCATTAAAAATAGTTATGAAGGTGCATATAATTGGATGACATGGATGGGGTAAATAAAAAGAATCTGATTGTAACAATGTCCAAGGGTAAAGAACTTAACTTAACAAAACCAAAAGATATGCAAGTGGATCCTCCCCAAAGTAGGCATAGGCCTTTTATGCCCTTACATAACTTCAAACCAAGGAGTTTTTGGGTACCATTAATGATTAATGGTAACGAAACATTAAGTAAAAAATCCAAAAAGTAACTGACTAAGAAACCTGACACATCAAACTAGAACATTAAATCATAACATGAAACCAATAGTGATGTGAGGCATGAAAAGCATAGATGGATGATAGAGAGAGTGGAATGGAGTTCCTAATTATGGTCACATACAGTCCCTTGTGGAGTTTGTGATTAATTGACTTGGTAAGATCCTTCCTCAGTCCAGATCAAAACCAACCACTTTCAATGACTTCACATCGACATTCTAAGGCAAGTCCATTCCCTGAGACACAATAATGCTTCCACAAAACAACCACCATTCCAAATTTGAGTAAAGGTAGGAAGTGAAAAAGGGCCTTAGTTAGAGGAGACAAGACAAGTCTCATAACCAATGCTTGTAGTCCTTTTATTTGATCTAAGGGGTATGCTTTGAATTTCCATGTTTTTTTTTTTTGAATGGGAACCACACCATGGAAAGACCCATGAATTTTCACGTTTATTTTATCCGAAGGGTGTGCTTTGAATCCTCATCTCTTTTTTTTTTTCCTATGATGAGGACCATATCATGCAAGAACTTATTTGACTTCCTATTATGAAATCACACAGAATAGTGAGAAGCTTACAAGAACACTCTTGCACATAGGAAAATAGAAAAGCACAAAGAATACCACATCCCTTTGAAACCACATCCTATCCAAACCTTTGATTCCTTCCCGATTCTAGAAACTACACATGTCACAAATTTATTAAAGTTGTATTAATGAAGAAGAGACTGCATGCTTCTAGAATAAGAAAAATCATAGAGTATGTGGATGAGTGGATGATGTGGACTCACTACCTATTCTAGGAAAATAAACCATGTCCCAGTCATCAGTAATGACATTCAAAGTCAAAAACTAGACATCAACAATCAAATTACAAATAAAGCATACCACCATCAAGTAGTGCATTACCATTGTACCTACCACCTTATTAGTAGAAAAAGTAGAGAAACACATCAAACACAAGCAAACATAATTATTAAAGAAAGTAAAAGAGTAGACAAGAAATATTGAATATATTAACAATGGTGTAAAGAAAAAACTAAAGGAAAAAACTAATAACTTTTAAAAAATACAAATATGTAAAAAAAATAAGATGAAAACAAAAAGTTGTAAAACCAAAAATGTGTAAAATAAAAAGGTCAAAAGACTAAGGAGCCATAAGAGGTGTTAGTATGGATGGCCATCTCCCCCACGATTAAGTTGGAAGGGAGAGATTCAAAAGATTGAGCATGGTTGTCCATCTAGCAAGGTATTTGTTGCATTGGTTGGCTTGGGCTCATGAAAAGGTTTTATTTGTTGAGTGTTGACTAGTTGCTTTTTTTCTAGGCTATTAGGTTTGTAGATGATCATGCCCTAGATGGAAAAGTCTCATCTATGATGTAAGGTCCTTTTCACAATGTTTGAAATTTTCTTCATTGGGTTACATGTGTAGGATTCCAATAAAGAACCTTGTCTCCTAGTTAAAACTTGACTTTTCTTATTTTGAGGTCATGGTGTTTCTTGTTGAATGCATTATGCATCTTGTTGGATGATAGGACCATTAACCGATTTTTGTCTAGCAAGTTAAGACTCATTAATTGTTCTTTCTATGCTATACTTAGATCTAGGTCAAGGTCACAGGTTGTAGAGAGTGTATGGAGCTTGGATTGGATGGGCAATGTTGGTAGTTTTCCGTACACAAGCTCATATGAAGAATAACCTATGGGAAGCTTCCATATGGAGTGATAGGCCCAAAGGGCATCATTTAATTTAGTGCTCCATTCCCTTCGGTATTTGCTAATGATACACGTTAATATTTTTGTAATCTCTCAATTAGAAAACTCAACTTGACCATTGGCTTAGGGGTGATATGGTGTTGTGAGTTTATGTTCAACCCCCAAGTGTTGCATTAGCTTTCAAAAAGTGTCACCTATAAAATGAGTTTCATTATTAGAAATTAACGCATGAGGTATACCAAACCTATTTATGATGTTTTGTTGTACAAACTGAGTAGTAGTGGTGGATGTATAGTTGGTGACAGCTGTTCCTTTTGCCCACTTGGTACAATAGTCAATTGCAACTATTATATATTCCTTTCCATTTGATAAAGGTATGATGGGACCCATAAAGTCAATGCCCCAAATATTGAATGGCTCAATAGGTTGTATCCATTATTGTGGCCCCTCCATTCAAGCTATTACTCTACCATCTCTCTTGCAACGATTACAAGTGCAGATAAATTAGTGTGCATCCTTGAAGATTGTTAGCCAATAATACCCTACCATGAGGATTTTTATGGTTGTGCATCTCCTAGCATAATGGCCCCCACAAGGACCTTCGTGAGCATTTTGAAGAACATGCAGTTGATTTGTATCAGGGACATACCAACGTACCAGGCCATCGGGACAAACCTTGTAAAGGTTTTCATTAATCTCCCTAAAATATTTAACCTGGTGAAGAAACTATTATTTTTTTCTAGTGTTCAGCCCTTGTGGAAGTTCTTTCTTGAGTAGATAAGTGAGGATGGTATCATACTATTTTGGTTCATTAGGCATTTGTGCATCAATAGCACCTACAAGGAGAGATTCATCAAGGAATTGATCAAATAAAGAGCTATATTTTTTCTTGTCATCCAATCTTAGTTGCGATAAGTGATCCACAACCACATTCTCCACACCTTTATGATCTACCATCGTGAGATCGAATTCCTACAAAATCACAAGCCACCATATGACACAGGGACTCATTATTGCCTTATTCATTAGAAATCTAATGGTGCTATGATTTGTGTGCACAAACACTTTGTAGCCAAGCACATAGTGCCTAAACTTCTCTAAAGTGAACATCACTACTGTCAACTACTTTTCTATGGTGGTGTAGGTTAGTTGTGCACCTACGATGCTTCATCTTGTGCAGTGAATGTAATATGACATTTTTGATTATCCATCTGCATAAGCACTACCCCCAAAGCATAATTTGATGCATCGGTCATCATAGAAAATGGGCTGGACCAATTTAGTTCTTGAAGAATGGGGATTTAAACAAGCTTTTGCTTCAATTGTTGAAATGTTGATTCACATGTAGGGGTCTAGATGAATGATGCCTCCTTCTTTGTCAATTCTACCAATGCCTTAGTGATTTTGGAATTCTCAATGAATCATCAGTAGTAGCTAGTATGACCAAGGAATGATTGAACTTCTTTAATTATTTTAGGTTGATAGGTTATTCCTTGGATGACCCTTATTTTTTTAGGGTCCACCTCGATTCTTGCTTTTGAAATCCGATGTCCCAATACTATGCCTTCCTAAACCATAAGTTGGCTCTTTTGCCAATTGAGTTAGAGGCTTATTTTGACACATCTCTTCAACACCTGCTCAAGATGATCCAAGGCCTACTCAAATATAACTCTATAGGTATAAAAATTATTCATAAAAACTTCTACCTCGCTACCGATCTATTTTTGGAAAATGCTGAGAACTAATCATTGAAATGTGGATGGGGCATTACATAAACCAAATGGCGTCTAACAGTAAGTAAAATCCCCCCAAGGACTTGTGAAAGTTGTCTATTCTTGGTCCTCTGGTGCAGTCCATATTTGGTTATAGCCACTATAACCATCCAGAAAGCTATAATAACTATGCCCCAAAATGGTGTCTAGTGCTTGATCGATGAAAGGAAATGGAAAATGATCCTTGAAAGTTGCCATGTTGAGTAGCTATAAATCAATGCACACCTGCCATTTGCCTTCCCTCTTAGATACGATCATGAGTGGACTTACCCACTCACTATCTGTGACAGGGTAGATAAATCTTGCTTTGATGAGTTGTTCAATCTCCTCTTTAACAATATGTTCTATCTTGGCATTCAAACATCACTGCGGCTATCGTTTTGGCTTGACGGTAGGGTCAATGTATATTTGATGCTAGCATATTTTTGGATCTATCCTAGTGAGTTTGGAATATGACCAGATGAAGGCTGCTAACCACTTTTCCATAACCTTTATTAATTTTCTCTTCTGTTCAGTAGCAAGCTTGGAATTAATGATAACCGACCTTCCATTTTGCAAAAATATGTACTCCATTCTAGTTGGTAGTGTCTTCAATTCAAAGGGCTCTTATTTAAAGTTGTCAAGAATTTCTAGCTCACCCCAATTGACATCATCATTTGCACCTTTCAAGAGCTAGTGATGAACTTTCTTGAGTTCATCCATACTTGCAACATACTCATACATTAGGCCCTCTGTCAGTTCCATGCATAATGTACTGCTACTAGAATCAGTTATCAAATATTGGGTGCCCTCTTGTTTTGTGGCTACGGCATACAGACATCTCTAGATATCAACTTCTGGTGCACACTACTTACATGCAAAGATAGATGTTTTCTTTACTAACCATAACTTCTGCACACAATGGTAACTTGAATCACTGTATGTGATACATGGAACCCTCTTCTTCTCAATCGTTCCAAACTCATTTTCTTTTGATATTTCTAAGGAAAGATCTCTAATGCCAATTTTGGCGTTAACAGTACTTAGCCATGCCCTTTCCATAATGATTAGAAAGTCCCCCTTGCAATTCTCTAATTTTATTACTAGGAAATCAATAGGATATGACCACCCACAAATGGTGATGATGATGTCCTCAACCAATCCCAATGGAACAGTGATGGACTGGTTTGTAGTTCTAGCTAGATGTTGCTCTTCTTCAAAGGAGGAAGGTTCCACATTATGTACATCTCATGTGAGATCAAATTAACATTAGAACCAGAGTCAAGAAGAGCTTTGCAAGGCTCATTCCCAGTAATTTGCAAGTAAACTAGGGGACTCCTGGGATCAGCTAATTTTCTAGGAAGATTACCAGCATGAATCCAATCATATATAGCATGTTTCAACATTATAGTATGGATTCAAGAGGGATTTTGGTTTGAAGGGGGCTCAGATAGAGAGGAAACAGAGAAAGTTGCAGGAGCAGGGTTACCAACCATTGATGTATCTGAGGGCTTTAGTGGACTACGAGGTTAGATGAAGTGTCTCTTCTTTATTCATGGTTCTGACCTACTAGATGGGTTAACCAATTGTAGGTTTACTACCCTTGTAGCATTCCTTTGTTGTGGTTGTGTAGGCAATTCACCCTACATGGATGGAGCAGGCAGTAGTTGTGTAGGAGGTGGACAACTAGGTGCAAGAACAGGTGCATGAGGGTAGTAGGTGGCATCCCTCCATGGACAGGATAATTGGTATGTTTCAAGAGGGTAGTGGTGAGATTGGTAAGTAGCAATATGACAAGAGGATTCCCTTGGAGATGAAGGTTGTTGAACATAGTAACCATTAGGATCTAGTTGTCGATAAGGGTATTGTTGTCTTAGAGGTGGTAATGCTCATGATTGTGGTTGCTGCCACTAGTGCTACAATTCATAGGGTTGCAGAGGAGTTCCACTTGGATAGTGTTCCTGTGGTTGGTGGAACGATTGAGAATTACCTTGTGGATAAGGCAATCTTTTGGGCATTTTCCTTTGTGCAAGTCGTAGATGTAAGGCATACACCCCAGATTCCTACAAGTGTGATATGACTGAACAACATCCCTTAGGATGTTCATACTAGCAAACATCACACCCACCATCACCATCTGAATCACTATCCATAGTCATCTTTATCATAGCCATTTTACCTTTATCCTTAGATATGGAACGTTCAGCTTCCTTACATCTCTGATGCTCTCGCTCACCGCTTTGCTTCTTAGACTCTTCAGCAATTTTTAGAACAACTTGAAACCTATTGTGCATGGAGTCCAATAGTTGATCAACCTTAGTTGTGATTTTTTATTGCAATTTCTGAAATAGCAAGGTTTTCTGATTAACCACCTCATATCTGGCAAATTCATCCTCACTGTCACAAAATTGAACCTCCTTTTTTTGAATAGAAGGATCCTTGTTGTATTCTTCTACACTTTCACATTTTCTCAATTCTCCCTCCTCCTTGGCTACCTACTCAATTAATTTTTGAATCTAATGGACACTCAACTCTATCAATCTCCCTTGGGCATAGACACCAAGGGTTTTCCTAGTTTTAGACTGTAACCCATCTACGATATGGAAAAGTTGATCAAGCTGAGAGTATCCATGGTTGAGACACCTATGCAACAGAGAGTAGTATTGGCCAATAGCAACATCCAAGGAGTCATGATTCCCTTGTTTTCACCCTTGAATTTGTTTTCTTACATTGGATATTTGAGAGTACATTTGATATTTGTCATTAAATAATTCCAACATTGTACTCCACCACCTAATTGATTCTAGTTCCAAGGATCGATACCAACTTTTTGCTTCCTTTATAAGCATCCTTGGAAATAATTTCATCTTTTGCCAATTATTTTTAATATTCTGCAAGGCACATGCATCTTGAAATGCCTAAAGATGATTTTGTAGATCAACATCATATCCTCCCTCGAACCGAGGGATATTATTCATATCAAGCCTCTTTATTCTACTATCCTTCATGTGCCTGGTTGAAATCCTCACAACCTTTGCAATATTTAACATGCCCTGAGTAGCATATAGAGGTTCATCAAGGCCATGATGGTGGTGCCTACGATGTTCCCTACTAGCCCTTCTTTCTTGATGATGGGCCTCTCTGGATTGCCCACATCTTTAGTCATGACTATCCTGATGGTCCCTTTTGTTATTTTGGTCCCTTCGATCACATCCATCATGGTTATTTCTTCTGTGACCATGATCTAAACCAAATGAAGAAGATGATGATGAAGAAGAAGGGGAACTTGCTCCATGCTAATGCCAATCACCCTTCCTTTGATGCTTGCGACCATGATCATGATCATGATCTTCTTTGTCCCCCTTTTCTTGACTTACTTCTCCAAATCCAATTTTTTTCATTGGATCTATTTTGACCAAAACCTGGATTATTTATTGTGGATTGTACATTTTGGTTGAGGGCTCCTTGAACAAAGTCAAAAAGATGAGAATCACTAAAGAAATGATCACCTTCATCAATTGGACCAAGCAAAGGTGAAAAGATATTTGACCCCTTACCCTTCACAAGCTCGTGCTGGTGCTCCAACTACCAATTCCTTAATCTCTGTGCTTCAGTGGGATGATAATTCATTGAGTTGGGATCTTGCATCTTGTATTCTTCATGGAGATGTTGAAGCCTATGTCGTGCGAGCATTAGTTGGAGCATTGTTGGAACAAATCAGTTAGGTGGCAACACAATGTTTCCTTCCATATCGTGCCCGCATCAGTTCATCTTGATGCAAGATAAAGGTAAATTCTGGTACATACTCATCGAGATAAGCATATACCACCCAGTATTGTTGAGGTACTTGAACTACCCTGGGTGGAGATGGGCTCCTATGAGAAGAATAAATTTTGTGTTAATATATAGTATGCAGTTGAGATTTAATTTAATGATAATAATTTTTGTTTTCATAGGATTTGACTCTTAGGGTTCAAACAAGGAGGTTACTAAATTTCACTAGGCTTAGATAGCGCACGAAGAACTATAGTCCTTGGTAATGGCGCCAATGATGAGTGACAAGGTTCCCCTTCACCCAACCATATGAATCACAAGCATTCACGTGCAATCCGGTCGAATTCCGCAGACTATAATTACTAAGTGCACTAGAGCTAAACAGTGTGTGTGTGTTGTTCGTTCATTGTCTTCGGAGTCCCACTCGTGGAATGTAATTGTATGGTTAAGTGTGACTGAGGTATAAGATTTTTATTATTTTATGGTTTTATAGAATTACTCACCTAGAACAAGAATAAAAGTAAGAGTGATTAAAAGTAAGAGCAATTAATTGCTAAGTAAACTATAGCCTAATCTAGCCTAACATAAGTAACTTTTCCCACTTTCTGAACACATCTTGAACTTTGTGTAAACACTGCTGGGTTGTCAAATGCTAGTCGTTTCTGAGCTACCAAGTGTCACACGTATGCTTGAAGGGGTCGTGCTTGTGTAATTTAACAATTTGCTTAATTGACCAAACTTAATTGTTGCATAAATAACATTAATGTAAATTGCATGAAATAATAATATGTAAATGCATAAGAAAGAAAATCTCAAGTGCTACAAGGAATGAATCAAAGAGTTCATCTTTATTGCTAACATAATGGTGTGCTTAGGTACATCAATGCTTGAATAAAGATTCATTCACATTGAGACCTCTTGCTAAAAGCACTTCGAAAATATTCTAACTTTCAAATGGACAAACTACAAGAGGATACTCCTAAGCATGCTATTAATTATGTGGAGGCAAGTGAAGGCCTTACTAAAGAGAGAATGCACCATGGTTAATGATTATTACGCATTTGAAACTGGTGTCATTTTCATTGGTCGGCCATTTGCATTTAAAAAAACAAGTCTATTGGTGCAGGTAAGGTTTAGGAGAGTTGAATTACGATGGCGAACATCAATATTGACAACGGATATGTGAAAGGCCTTGAATCGGCAACAATACAATACTTCGTGGATAACGAACATGACATTATCGGTGCGAATCGTTTTAACAATAAAAAGTCGATACAATCGTTTTCGACAATTTTTTTAATAACAGTAAGAGGATGCCCGCTTTGATACACTTTTGGTAATAATGACACTCTTGGTAATAATGAAGGTGTTAGCCTCGCGCTGAGATTCGTTAGCACTAACGTTAACTTGGTGCCAAGATTCTTAGTTCCAAAGCTTCTTGGAGGCAATGTTTAGTTGTAATTTCAGATTCCACGTCTTTTCATCATTCTTTGATTTATCAAACTTTCAGTACGCTAATCATCATTCTTTGATTTATCAAACTTTCAGTACGCTAATCCATAAGCATAGCTGAGTGTAAACGGCGGGACTCTCTTGTAGTACGAACTCCAGTCCAATCTTGCGTCCAATTTTTTCTTGACTTGTGTGTATATATATATATGTATGAAAAACTATAAATTGCTTTCATGAATACATTAAGTCCGCTGCAGCCCTTGCAGCAAGAAAGAGAATATTAACCAACCTTAGCCTTTCACAGGATGCATAAAAAGGTCGTTTACTAAACATGTGTTAACTTTGTAAACATTTTGCTAGAATAATATTTTTAACTTGGGTAAAAGGCCAACTACTAGTAGTAAGGAATGGCCCAATTCTATAATAATAAGTTACATTTTGTAGCTTCTGTTTAGTACTATATTTTGTAACTTTGGTTATAAATTCAATTTCAATGAGCAATGCTAAGTAAAAAACTCAGTTGAATAATTCTTTAAAAGTCTCCTCTTCTTACACATCAATGATTGTCTCAGAAACCAAAATTGTCTACTACTACTGCAGATTTTTCCTTTTTATTTTTTATTTAAAGAAAAAAATTCCTAGGTCTACACTGGCTGTGTCGCAAAAAGGCAAATCAGGTATCACACAGCCACAAAAAGGCAAATCACCTATCATTCATCACTGTTTCTAACCAAGGAGCATTCTTCCAATCTTTAAAGATTTGCATGATTCATTATTCCAATAATACTATTAAAGGTGATAAGAAGACTGCATATACATAATCATCTAACTTGCTTATTTTCTTAAGAGCAAGGAAAACTAGTTCCATTAGTGGTTGGGATGCCTTAAGATTTCACAAAGAATTCCTTGAAAAGAGTAAAGGGTTTTGATTAAAAAAAAATTAAAGGGGAAACAAGCAATCTATTACACAACCATTTACTACCTAAGTAACATTACCATGTTTTGCCACCTAAGCTCTTCTTTGTGAAGCTAAGATACATAAATCAACAGAAGCTGGTTGAGAAAAGGTGCCCTTGAAAACACACCCAAACCATTTTTATGCATTCTTGAAACGTCAGCCAAAGGCCAATTTCAACAGTCAATATATTTTATAAACATCCCTTAATAATGATCTTTTAATGGAAGCAAATGGTGGAAAAAGAGCTCAAGTAGTTGACATTCATTTAAAGGAGGATAAATGCTTTTCATTGTCTATAAATTTTAGAATAGCAAATTTGAACAGTTAAATGATAAAATGTAAAATAAAGTGTTTTTTCTAATCTATTTTGGAACAAGCTGCATGGCTGTGATGAACATTTCTTAGATGGTTATTCTGATTTGCATGCCTTCCTAAATGTTCATCCAAACCCTTTGGACAATTAAAAAATCAGTTTTGTCTAAGCATATGTATTAAAAGTATCCCTGTAAATTTTAGAATTAGGGAAGTTACCTGAAAAACCTTTAAAATCCTAAATTGCTTAAAAGAAATGTCACCATGGGTATATATTTAAGATTGTAAATTTAACTTTCCAAAATACCTAAAATAATAAGCAGCAATACCAGAGCTAAAAATGAGTTAATGATAAGATAGAAATGATTTCACATCCAGCTTCCTCCAAAGAAAGCAAAAAGGAGTTAATGACAACAAACAAACAAAAGCCAAAACTAAAAGAACCAATAGAAGAGAGAGATTTATAAGTCCAATGTTGTAAATCTGAATGTAATAGAAGAGAGAGATTTATAAGTCCAATGTTGTAAATCTGAATGTTCGGCTACCGTGGCAGTTGAAGGTTTCATGTGGGTTTGGCAGCTAGCCTTTCTTGTTTATGTACCAGCGGAGTTTTGCGGAAAAGATCCGCGTTTCTAAGAACCAGGTTACATTTTTCTGCTTCTTATGTGATCTGCCACTGATGGTAAGGGTGCCCTGTTTTATGTGCGATGTAGATTTCACCAAAGGCTTCTTTACTAATGTCACCAAAAAACATTTTCACAAACTTCCTGTGTGTTCTGAAAAGTTACCAACGTTTTCCACCGTCTATCTTGGACACCTACAGTTACATAATGAAATAATATTTGATTATGCATTAATAATTACCTGATGTGCTGGGCCTTCACACTCTGTCCAATTTTACCAAATCCAAGATGTGGAAAACTAAACAAAAATTCTATGGAATCTCTTTTGTTTCAGGTGAGAAACAAGAATGATCCTTCATCTTCGTAGCATCTACATTAAGCAAAATTTTAGTTCCGAAATCTTTCAAGGCTCGTATAATTTGTCTACATTATGCAAAATTTTAGTTCCAAAATCTTTCAAGGTCCATATAATTTGTCCACATGCCCAAGAATACAAACACAAGAATAGTTCTGAAATTGACAAGGGATACCAGTATAGTAGGACCTTGCAGAATTAAGACCATGGTAACAAGGTATTTTTTTTTTTCAATAGATATTCAAATCTTGACTATCCAGTGAAGTACAAATCATTGTGTGCGCGGAGCTGAAGGCCTTTGTCAAAGAATGCGCGAACGAAAAAGCTCTTTCACCAACAAGCAATTTATCATGCTTGCTGGAGTAAGGTCCGATACTTCTTTTGAAGTAAGGTCCGATACTTCTTTCCAGTGAGTAGTTCTCCTTTTAAAAAATGAGCGGAAAAACTTTCAATATTGACTGATACGGAAGTTTGAAAATACAGCAACAAAGTACATGAATCTGAGACAGCAAGATTGACTCTACCAATGCTCCCAACGGTGCAGGCAGCGTTTGTCGTTGCTAACTTTTTAGAAATGGCAATGCTACCACAATAAATACTTTCACCAACGATGACCGACCGATGCCTCAAATCTTACCAGACAGAAGGAGAAGAAAAAGCTTTGGATACCTGATTTTGGGGAACCCTAAATTTCTGTGGGTCATGATGGTTTCAATCAAAACATGCACAATCTTCGCCAGATCCTTCTCCAGCAAGCCCTGCAAAAGAAATTAGAAATGCCATTAATAAAAGAAGAAGAAGAAACTGATTTGGAAAATTTATCCGTGAAATTTTACTGTACAATGTGAAGGAAGGCAACCTCTTCTCCAGCTGCTTCTGCCCACTTCTTGTGCAGGTTTCATGACTTCGGTAGGAAATACCGTTGCCCGTAACACAAGCCTTGAAACCTCCCTTTTTTTGCATTTTTTGCTAAGCATTTTAATGTCAGACGGAAATGAGAACATCCATAATTGGGACCAGAGACGGTGGAGCGCGGCATTTTCAGATGAATTTGCATTCATTGTGGTATACCGTCCATTCCACAGACATGATATAACAAATGTGCCGTTCCTTCCATATGAAGAAAGTAAAGCGATACTTCCACCTTTGATGTCTCCAAAGGTCTTTAATATTAAGATGATATTTTATGAATATTAAGCTGATATTTTATGAATGTTAAGCTTTTTCTTCAACTAGGATAAAAGAAATAGCTTTTAATTATATTTAAATTTGAAATGTTAAGAATTTATAGATGACTTCACGTACCCTTAAGAAAAATATAATGTTATTTATATATTTTATTTTATTTTTACATGATAAACAAACTTTAATTTAAATTGAAAGTGCATAACAATAACATTTGATATATTTTATATTAATCCAAGAATCTTTAATCTTTTATGTCTTTCTATGGATTAAAAACACAATCCATTTTCTACAGCATTTTAAGAAATACTCAAAGTTACAAACATCGAATCATGAAAAGTATTTAAACACAATTCAAACATTTCTTTAATTTTAATTCAATTTATCCTTAAAAACCCTCATTGACACAAAGTAGTTATAGGAAAAACAAGAATAGCTTGTGTTAAACATATTAAAATTTACAAATAAAAAAATCTGTTCCTTAAAATTTTTATAGAGCCATGAAACATTCTTATTTTTGAGGTACTTTGAATAATGTAATTTAAAACTTTTAAAGTTTTATCCTTTTTAAAAATGATTAGCCTATTATAATGCAATCTATCAAAAAATTTTCATAAATTCAATTATGTAATTTAAAGTTTTTAAATACATTTTCATAATTTTCTGTATATTCTATATGTTAAATAATAAGATTGAGATAAAGTTTTAGATAAAGTGAATATAACATGCTTGTTAGAGTATTTTTTCAAAGTGTTATATCTTTTATTGATTGCTAGTATTTATTTTTAATCAGAGATCTTTTATATAATTAATGATAGAATGTTGAAATCCAATTACCTACAAATATTTTTGTTTTCTTATATATGATGTTCACCATGAATAGTTGATCATGCTTAGTTTATTTGAACATATAATTACATAACATTCTATTCATAGAGCATTTAAGACTTGATGAGACATGATATCTTGAGAAACTTCATCAATGCATTCCCGTCGATGCATCAACCCAAATGTATGGATGAAAATGCATTAATGCATTAATGGGCAACACATCTTAGATGCGTTGATGCAACCTCATTGATACATCCCCATCAATGCATCCACGTTGACACATCCTCATGGACCAATGTGTTAACACATCCTCATTAATACAATGCCTATATTTACCTATAAATATGCAAGCACTTGCTGCGTATTTGACACAATTTGGTCAATGGTGTAGCCAAACTCTTACAATGTCATTCTGTAATCCTAGAGAATAGTTAGCAAGTGCCTGCAGTGTGGATTTGAGTTAGTTGTACGACGTTTTATTTGAGTGGCATTGTACCTAGACACATTCTATGAACAACAATAAGATTGAGATTGATTCCTATTTATTACAGCATTTTGACTTAGAATAGATTTACTTTCAATGCAATTTATTTTCTATCCAATTAGTTACTATTTACATTTCCATGCAAGTTAATCAATCAATGGAATGAGCATGACCAGTTTCAAATGTAAACACATATTTGCTTGGTAATCCCAGTAGTGTTATTGCTCAGTTTGCTAGTAGCATAAAACTTGGCAATTCCAGTAGTGGATACGTGAGTTCAGGATCTCTATGGGAAGCTGGGAATGGACACTTATTGCCCCTAGGATAGTTTAGGATTTATCTTTTTGCTATTAATTAGTTTAAATAATTAATTTCTACATTATTATCCAGTTAGTTTAAGGGTTGCACAACATCAATAATCAAATGACTCACTTTGGACTAAACCATACATAACTAAGCTATTACTAGTCCAAATGAATTGCATGTGAATATTTGTGATTTGTATGGTTGGGTGTAGGAGGTACTCATCGCTCATCAAGACTCTATCTATACCCAAGTCATATTGCTTGTACTTTTTCATCATCAAAATGGAACTCTAGGTTTATTTTTAATTAAAACTAAATATTTGTTATAATAGCCTTTTTATAAAAGTGTCTTACATCGATGTGCTACTAAGAGAGGGGAGGTGTTGGACCCTTAAAAAAATGAATAATACTATTAAAAAATTCCAAGTACATTAAATCAATGAAGAGAGAGCCTAAAGAAAAAGTTGGATGGTTTTGAAGATGTCTTTGCACTTTTTCATTCTTATAACCAATCTTAAAAAGCCTCCCCTCTAGGATAGAAAAAAGATAGAAGCATCCTCATAGGTTATTGGTGCTTACTAAAGGGTTTCTTGCAAAGAGAAGGAGAAAACTCTCTCTCAAGAAAAAAAACATCAATTAGAAATAATGAACAAATAATAATAGAAGTTCATCTTGGGGCCTCCAAAACAAATAGAAGCCCATCCTTGGGTCTCCAAAACAAAAAGAAATTAATACTATAAAAAATAATTTAATTATTGAGCTTTTAGTATGATTTTTTTTCTTGAGGTTATAG